>JAQGAP010001069.1:0-23224 GCA_034697805.1 Orchesella bifasciata | reverse complement strand
CCCCGAAGATCCGTATCAACTGCTTGGGAAAAACTGCTTCCGGAGCTACATCATTACCAATTTACACTTCAACTTGAGGGGGAAGTACAACAGGAGACAGTTGACCTTTTGGACCACTGTTGGACATCACATGACGCACTTGAAAGTGTTTGATTCAATTGTGTACAATAAAAGAGACTTCCGGCGGTTACTCTTCGAGTTGACTCCAAACTTGGAGTTTTTATCATTGCAAAGGAATGAGTTCCGATGTGGACCACCGCTTGATTCTGTGGATCGTGATCCAGGAGATTTGGATGTGAGGTGGGATGAGAAATTCAGATTGTTACCTTCCCAAATCCAGGGAAACCTCCAGAAGTTGGAAATAAGTTTGGAGGTGACTCCCAACCGGTATACCACGGATTTTCCACTCTCCTGGGTTGAGTTTCTAGTTCATTTTCCAAATATCAAGGTACAGCTTACATCTTGATTTTCTTGTTTGTCGCAATTTTAATAATTTAATTAGATATTATCCAAAATTCTTAATTTTTCAGGCTTTGACGCTACACAAATTCAATACCAACAACCCAAAGAACGTCTTCCGGGAACTGCTACAGTTTCTCGTGTCTTTGACTGCAATTAGAGTCACTTGCAGCCCACATTACCTCACCCAATTGGAGCACCTGGATTTACTCAACCTCCAGCTAGAAGCTATGTGGCAACTACCCTACGCTTTCCCTAATTTTCTTTCTGAATTTAAATTTTCACTCAAGTCCCTGGCAGTTGACATCGGTTTTGGGGACTGGAGTGAACGCCAGCTCAAGGAAATTTTGGAGCAGTACTCTCCCACGCTTCAAAAACTGACAGTTTATCGCGGTCCCTATCCCGGTCCATTTGACACGACGTTCCCCTTTGGAGTAAATCTTCCCCATTTGACAGAACTGACACTGATTGGTCATATTTGTAAGAACTTACACTTCCTGAAGGATACGCCACATCTCAAAATGTTGGTGCTAATTGATGGCGTTTATGAGCGAAACTTTTGTAGAGGAATGCTTACTGATGAAGAGAGGTTTTGCTTGAGCCAAATCCATCAAAAACAATGTCCACCGACACCGACGGAGGAGGCGGAAGAGCAATTGGAAGGCTGGAGTTGGCCGATGATCAACATGACAAACTATTCTGGGGCGGAGTTGAACGGTTTGGTGCTTCCAAAAATGGAGGTTCTCATTAGCTCCTGGGAGCCATCAACTCCAGAGAAAGTGGCGGCGTTAGGGAGACTCTTCCCTAACTTGAAGAAACTTAGTTTGGGGCTGACCAATGAAGGATTTCGAATTGTGTGCAAAACATGGAAAACCCTTGAGCATTTAGATATTGATTGGATGCAGGTTGATGAAGAGGCGTTTTTGGGGTTGGAGCAAGGTCAAATGTACGTTCATCCGAATCTTACTGATCTGAAAAGTACGTTTTTATAAAAATAAATCGTGATATGAAAGTGTTAATAGTTTTCGATTCGTGTAAACTAGCTTGTGGTTATTTTTAATAGGTTTGAAGTCGTTCAGGACTGGTTTCCCAATGCCCGGTGAAGGAATAGTTACGAATGACGTCGTTATCCATGGTTTACTGCTTTTACCAGCTTTAGATTCCGTCGTTATTGAGGACGGGACCGCTGTAAGTCGCACCATTAAATGAACTAGCTGATTAAAAAGCTCCTTGTCATTATTATAGAGTAAATTTAACCATAATTTCTCGTTTTTTCATGTATTACAGCTGAGTGTTAACGTTCTTGACAGGCTTGCAGAAAAAATTACAACCCTCCATGTTTACGATCGAGTTGATGATGATGATCAGCAGGAGGTGGACCCAAACAACGCCGATGCCGCGGTTGAGCATGAACAAAATGATTGAATTTTTGGATTTTATTGCTGTGATAGTTAACTTAGATTATGTTTCTTATTCAAAACTATTTGATATAATCAATACGCGTGTTATTTAGCAATGTGGCTGATCTACTGACAAAGTTAAAAACGGTTCATAGGCAATAAATTATATTGACAATAGTACCAAACAAACATTGCAATTTGTAAAGATTTTCCACAAATATTATGGAGCATAGATAAATGAAATTTGTTTGTCAGTCAGAGATACTTGGGACCTTCCTGGTATTTAACATTTTGGACATTATTGCAGAGACTAAGATGATTATTGTCATTTTTTTGGAACTCGTTTAGTTTCACTTTGATTATGATTGGTAATAAGCAAGCCCTACAACAAATGTTGAAAGCAAATAGTTTTGATAGACTAACATAGATTTTCGAATCCTGGCATACTCTCTCTTTTATTTAACCCTTAGGGTACCAACGTATGTGACAAATGTCACACCAAATCTGTTTTAGATAGGACAACTTTTTTGTTTGTTGTACTATAAACTTGAAACTTTCAGTGCCCTCATAAAATCAAGTTCTGCATCTGATGAGCTAATAAAACATTTCGAATTTTTTCTGAAAATAACGTTGTCTACCAACGTATGTGACAAATGTCACAGTACACCTTTAGTATACCAAGCTATGTGACAAATGTCACAATACACCTTTTGTTTACCAAAGTATGTGACAATTGTCAATGCACATATTTTTGGCCTAACGTAATAAATAACGGGTTTCCCTGCTGCAGTTAACGCTGGTTTTGTGTAAACATGTTTACAAAACGATAGATTTCGATTTTGAATATTTATTGCAACAATTCAAACACAAAATGGAAGAATAAATAATAATAAATACGGATAAATGTGATCTGTGATTTAATTTGACTCGTGCAGAAATATAAAATGCACAAAACAATGGCTTGGCACTCTAAATGTGTACTGTGACATTTGTCACATAGCTTGGTATACTAAAGGTGTACTGTGACATTTGTCACATACCTTGGTATACAAAAGGTGTACTGTGACATTTGTCCCTATTGTTGGCTTTATTTTAATAACTTTTTTGTTTTTCAAAATTTTCGAGCGAGACCTTCGATTTTATAAGTATCTGCATAATATACATCCACTAATTGACAAAAAGTAAAGTGTGACATTTGTCACTACGCATGGTAAACAACGTGTTTCAAAAAGGCTTGGTACCGGAGGTGTTAAGTAAAGGGGGTTTTCGAACTAAAAGTCGTTTTTTAAGATCCAATTCTTGAAAAATGAGACCTCAGCCGAAAAAATCAAAGCTTAATAACACTATCATTATAAAAGACGGGTTTTCGAATAGGCTTTACTCTATTGTCGGCAGGGCTATAAATTTCTCATAATAATGCTCTGAAACCCACCTCCAAACGGATTTCCTCCAAGTTTGAAAGGCTGTAGCGAAGTCCCTAGTTGACCAATCAAGCTGAAAATTGGCATGAATATGTAACTTGACAAGGAGATTGTAGTAGTGACATTTTTTTCCTGACCGGATTTATAAAACTTTTGAAAATCAAAAGGTCAAATGGAGGCAACGTCAGAGGTCAAATTTTTAAGCAGGGGTTGGATATCAACTATTAACCTGGAAACGCGTTAACTATAACCTAAACATACAGATTATCGTCGTCATTAACACAATAATCTGATTTGATTGTGATTAACTGAATTGGTAAGCAAAAATGCAAAAATTGTCTTGTAGGTAAAGCGTTCTTCAACGTGCATGAAGTTTTTAGAGTGCTCTGTTATTATTTTGAATGCAGGAATCAAATTTCCTAACACATTTCGATAGGATGGGAGTGAAGATGAGAGGAGGATGTGATGTGATACTACAAACTTCTATTTTCAGCCTGTTTTTGTACCAATTCTTATGCATGAAGCATATTACAAGTGTGCTGGTAGCTTTCATAATTTTTTCTTGCGCCAGCTTCACTAATCATGCAATTGCCAGTTATGCAATCAATCATAAACATCAGTTTACGCTACGATCGTTGATACTGCTTTAATGCGCAATTCGTGGCTTCTCCAGTTGACATTATTGGAGTAGAATGCAATAAGGCATTTGGTCTAGCCACCATTTAGGATTTGATTGAGATGATTTCCTGTCCTCTGATGTTCAGTCAATCAGAGAGTAATTAAAAGATCACGCCATGTCATAAAATTTGAATTAATCTCAGGATCAGGATTTGACCTCCAGCTAACGGAAATAGAGTAGACATAAAACAGGGCTAACAAACTTGGATGCATGGATGGAAACATGCATAATAATTCATAATATAGTGGACGCCCAACATTCATATCCTCAAAAATCGAGCTCACCTTCACTAAAAAAACTGAGGATAGACAAAGCTGTGTTGTATTTCGTAAATTCATTATTATTCAACAAAATTTATTATTATTCATAACATTTATTATTATTCAACAAAAAATGTTTTTTCCAACATTTTGGTAACTCCACCCCTTGCCAAATCGCAAATATCATCCCCAGGCTAGAGATCTACTCATTTGTACTTTGTCACATAGAACTTTATCAAAATCAAAATTTGAAATAAAAAATGCGCACTACATTACTTGATATAAACAACGTTGTTCAATCAATTCCTAACTAAACTGATTCACTTCTGTTCCAAACAATATGAAGCTCGGTGCTCAGTCAGAGGAGTCGGTGTCGGATGAGTCAGATGAATCATAGGAATCAGAAGAGTCGGAAGAATCATAGGAGTCGTCCTCGTCGAGTAATCCCTTGCTGATTAAATCTTTCAGCATTGCAATTGCCTCACTGATTTCATCAAGCCCCCGTTTCATATCTTGAAACGCCCGTTTTATATCCTGAAACGGTTTCTTTTTTATCCAGCGCTGGGACACATTCTTCCATTGGGTGTTGACCTTCTTGCAATTTTCCAAGTCGTCCATGTCCAAGTACTCCATAATCATATCCAGAATCTGAATAAAACAAATGAAAACATTTAGAAAAATTATTTAAACTATCACCCAACCCGTTTTTAATTCCTGTGCCATCACAATTAATTGATTTTGATTATAATATTAACATTTACCTCTGGAGGAACATCATTTATGTTGGCCTTCTTGTTGCTGGTGCTGAACCCGGAGTGAGAGCTGGAATTCGGCCCTTTGGACTTGCAATTCCGGTGGGAGTAAGTCCTCAGCATTTTGTCAACAAAAAACCAGCAGTTATTTTTAATCAGGCGGTTAACTAATTTATTATTCAGTTTTAAGAATCTTGTGTTGTTGATGAGAGTGTGATTGTGAAAACCGGCTGATCATTATCTCTACCATGTGCATTGTGTATGTTGAACATGCATTCTCCTCATCTCGATTCATCCCAAAAACAGAAAGCGCTGCCCAAATTCCCTTTGTTGATGCATTTTCTTTGTGAGAATCATCATCAACGTCAGAATCAAAACAAACTGAAATGAACAACACGAAGAGGCATCCATGAATTCCAAATGTTCCGAAAGAAATGCTAGGTTGATGATGTTGAATGAGATGGTTGCAATTGCAAGGCATTTGGCGATCATTGTCAAAATGGTGTTAATCATGCCTGTAAATGCATGATTTATTCAGATTCCAGCTAATTTGAAGATTGATGTGTTTCTAAGGGGTCATCCATAAATGATGTCACTTTTTTAGGGGTGGGGGTATCAGATTTTGGTGATTATTGATGACACATGGGGGTGGGGGGTAAAAGCAATTCATGGTCTAACACGTTTCGAGCCAACATCTCTCAATCTGTATCCTTCCTTCGGGGGCTAGCAAACAGTGCACTGTGTGGCCAAACCTTTACAAAAACGGACTTTTTACTTCCATGGTGTTACAGTGGCCTTTTGGGTATCATTCAACGCGTTTCTAGCTCAATAGTCGATACCCGGCCCATTGATAATTTGACCTCTGATGTTCCCTCCATTTGAACTTTTGATTTTTCAGTCGTTTTATAAATCCGTTTAGTAAAACAAATGCCACTTATAAAATCCCCTTGTCAAGTTACATATACATGCCAATTTTCAGCTTGATTGGTCAACTTGGGCATTCGCTAGAGGCTTCCAAACGTGGTGGAAATCACGTTGGAGGTGGATTTCAGAGCTTTATTATGAGAAAGATACAGCCCAGCTGTCAATAGCCTATTCAAAAACCCGTCTTCTATAATGATAGTGTTAAGCATTGATTTTTTCGGTAAGAGGTCTCATTTTTCAAGAACTGGAATTCACGAATGGGGTTTTGATTTCCTGTTCACGTGTTAAGTAAAGGGGGTTTTCAAACTAAAAGTCGTTTTTCAAGTTCCAGGTGTTGAAAAATGAGATTTCCTGCCGAAAAAATCAAGGCTTAATACTATCATTGTAGACGGGTTTGCGAATAGGCTCTACATTATTGTTGGCAGGGCTATACATTTTTCAAAATAAAGCTTCGAAGTCCACCTCCAAACGGATTTCCTCCAAGTTTGGAAGTCTGTAGCGAAGGCCCGAGTTGACCAATCAGGCTGAAAATTGGCATGTATATGTAACTTGACAAGGAGATTTTAAAAGTCGTAATTTTAGCAAAAATTGTCTTTTAGGTGAACCATTCTTCAAACGTGCATACCAGACCCACGCAGTTTTCGAGCATGAACATGATAAGGAGAAAGACATGGAATTATTTCTGTCTGACCGTTAGCACTCGTCTGTCCACATACGGTAACCGACGAAAATTGGCACATAGATAGTAGACCTTAAGGGCGTTCCTGAGAGTAATTTCCAGCAAAATCTGTCGCGCGCTTTGAGAGTTATGCCCTGTATAAATATGTCATCCGATTTGGGTGAAAATAAGTATTTAGGGGTAATGTGATATGCGGAATTCAGTGCTGTTCAGAATGAAAGAATGTGTCAGGAATGACAAAATATGTTCAGAATGTGTTCAGAATTACAGAATGCCTTCAGAATGTCACTCCGACTTTGCCAAGAAAGAATGGTCTCAATCCAGTCTTCACGAAAAAAGTTTGGGTAGCGCATATAGCCACAAAATGCAACTGAAAAGTAAGATTTTCGATCATCATGATGACATTTATATGGATTTAATTGTAGAAAAGCATAATATTATTGTAGAAAAGAAACTGCTCTACCGTATTCCGTAAATATATCTCTGAGAATGTGAGGGTAGCCCATTTGGGCTACCAATTCGGCTTCCTTGTACATTTTTTAACACAGTTGGTCATTCACTTAACAATCGCTTTGCCTCTGGGCAGTTGGACTAGTAATAATTTTTGTACACAATAGATCCATTAGATTTGTGTAAAATAGCATAAATAGCGTAATTCTTTCGTGTGATTTATACTACTGATAAGCCTAGAGATAAGTACGCCTTATAATAAGCTTTCGGAGTCAGTAGTTTAAGTGTAAACAGTTGAAACACTGTACCCTCGGACAGGGTTGAATATTTATATTAGATTCATTTTATTTTGCAATTTGTTTAATTGTGGTTTGATGTATTTAAATATTTTGTTTTATAAAAAAAAATGTCCACGTGCATCCATATCCAATAGGATTTCTACCTTAACCTTACAATTGTTAAAACTGAAGAATTCCAGGTAATTTTTTCCACAGAGCCACGTTATATAACAGGTTTCCAAATGGTTTTTCATTTGCTATCACGGGGTTTAACGAAAAGGCTTAACCAAAAAATTTGAGGTTAAATCCCTTTTATTTTGTTTAACACAGTTTAATATCTGTAGTTAAAGAAAATCAATATTGGATATTCATAAAAGGGAAGGTAAATGACTAAAATCTAAGGTTGTTTCTCCTTGAAAATACCAAAACCTTATACTTTTTTAACGAAAATATTTTAAAGCATTGGTTTTAATAATATATTTACTGGGTTTGCACGAGCTAGTTCTTTCCTTTAAATTCTTAAAAAAAATTCAGTTTTATAAAGTACCAAATTCCAGTCATTGATTTTGTAGCTCTCTTCGGTGCTCAGTTGTTCTACCAATTTTCAGTTCTTTCATCTTTCTAAAACTGCAAAAGAATAAAGTGACTTTAAAATGTGGACTCCGCTGCTTAAACTTGCTATTCGACTGCACAATTCCCTATTTAGCTACATGGCACCACTTCCCATCCGCTGGAATGATAACATGACGTCTCTAATTTCCACTAAATCTGCCAATGGTTGGACTTTCTTTATCATTCTCATGTCTTTTGACTTTCTCCTAACTCTCGCTTGTCTATATGACGTCGTTTCCCATTTTCTGATTTCACCTCGACCCGGTTTTCACCTTGGCATATCTGCTATGTTAACGTTAGCTGGACTTTATCTAAATGCAGCTTTCATGTCTGCAATAGTAGTTTGTCGAAACCCCAGTGCGTTGTTAGGAATCAACCAATTTTTCAACTTACGACGCGATCTCTGTCAGAGTAAGCTATTTTCTGCCGTTTTCAAATACAATATTAGCAATATTTCTTTAAATTTGTATTGTTCCAGGATATGATGAACGGAAAAGGATCTACCCGGTTGAAATACTCGCAGTTATGCTTACGCTTGCTGTTTCAATCATTCCATTTATTGTAATGATTTCGTCGCTATACTTTAGGTTCGATCCATTCTATTTCGTTTTTGAAGACCTTCTTGGACCTGCTGAAGAGCAGGAAGCATAGCCCATTTTACTTTCATTTTTGATTCGTTGGATATTTCTCTTTGGAGGCTTTGAATGCGCCAGGACTTTCTCATTCATTGGTATAAATTTCTTATCACTTGCTACACTCATGCATAAATATCTTGAGGTCGTACTTTCACCACAACTCAAATGTGACCAGAGAATACAGTACTACAAATACTTGTTTCTTTATATCGGTTGATGAAGCCGCTGGTGGAGCAGTTGTTGGGCGTGTTAATCTCCACCCTGTTTTGGATCATTGTTATTGTATTTTGGTTGGTTATCAAGGGTTATGAGAGGGTTCCGTTTTTTATGTATGGAATGATTTCCGCTGCGGGTGTATCAGTATTCCCATGTTTCATATTGGTTCTTGCCCAATTTTCAAAGTTAAGGGGATGCTGTAGAAAGCTCATACGTTTGTGTTTAGAAGAAACCAAATTTGAACTAGTAAATTGTAAAAAAACGGCATACAAGACAAGATTAGCTAGAAAAATGCAAGCAGCTCCTTTGATTAAGCTGAGAATAAAGTATGAACCGTTCATTGTGATTGACGAGGAATTTGTCATGTCTGTTGTATACCACCAAGTTGATAGATTGTTCGATGGTTTGATGATTTTCCATTAATTGGTCGACAAAGGAATTATTTCGACCACCTTTACTGCAAGTTATGAATATCCTCAATCTTGACTTATTTGATCTAACATGGAATTGATTTTTATAAAGTTAAATATACGAATCGGTATCGTTTGTCTGTGTCCACGATGTCCTAAAAACCGTTTGACATTTGTGGTATGATTGATAATCAATAGTTTCTAAAGGTATATCTTTTTGTCCCAGTTACTCAGGTTTATTTTATTGTAAAGTAGCTAGCTGCTCGTTTAAGAAAATTCGAACCTTAAATTACTTAAATATTTACGGATTTTTATGAGGTACTTCGTTTCGAAGATATTTGAGTTTAAAAAAGGAGCCTTGTATTCCAATCACCTTTTGTGTGTCGTTTTTTGTGTTAATTTCCCCCCTCAAACATCTTGTTAGCATCTTTTAATTTAAAACGAATAAAAATGACCTTAATTACTGTAAAGTCATGTCTATTCTTAAAGACTAGTACCTTGTGTTCATATTCGATATACTCGGAAAAGCAACTACCAACTTATTCAAAGCTCTCATGCGGTGGTATTATAAGGGTTTTATGTGTACGATGACGTTTTTCTAGTTTCCAGACACTCACAACTCTCATACTTAACACGAAACCTAATTAAAAATATACTTTTAAACCAAATACTTATAAAAGAAGCAAGCTAACTGTTTGATTAATTGAAAAATCCAAAATCGTGACACCCGTAATCCCATCAAAGAAATTTACAGAACCAAATCCAATCTTAACCAGCTGCCAACTTCGAACTATTCTCTTTCCCAACGCGTCCTTTTGCCAGTTACCCACTTGCTTTGCAGCCTGCAAAGTGTCCCAAGACTTGATGTAAACTCCTCCAAGCAGTCTTGCCAAGACCAGAATAATTAGTAAACAGTCAACAAAAAATACAAAGAAAAATAACAGTTCAAACGTAATTATCCCATCACTCAACAAAGTGATCAGAATATACAGTGCCGTAGTAAGACCCGTCGAACTTAGGGTCATCATGACAACAATGATAAAATGTTGATAAATACTGTTCTGTTGTTGAATTAAGAGATGAATTTGAAAATAAACTGACATGTCCTTTCGCTTGGAACTGACTCCATGTCTGCTGTTGTTAGCTGTCAAAATGTGTTGAAAGTAAATCAAATAGTTTTGAAAACAGTAGCAAAATACGGATGTAAATTGAGTGTTCACAATCGCCATTGTGGTTGTTATACAGGTAACATTAAAAGCGGAGAAGCCAGCCAGTAGGAATTCAATGAGTGTTGCGTACCTTCCAAATTGATTTTGTTTGCACCGATGATACAATTTATATCCAAAATTTGCTGGAAAGCAAGGTTTGAATAGTGAAAATCCAAAGAATGACAGAGCAAAAACGGGAGCACAAGTTGTACCAATCATATCCGCTAAAATGAGCATCCTGTAAAGGTTTCCTTCGATGGTGGTTCGTACACCTCTTAATTTGTGGTAATTGGCCGCCTCAAACGTTAGCATTCGATTTGTATGTTGAACAACATCTTTTAATTTCGTGTAGAAATTAAAATTTATAAACAGAACTACAACTAATGCAGTAGAAAAAAAGCCACTGAAAGCCATCATCACCATGGAAATTTTGGTGGCTAATACTGTTTGAATTAAAATGCCAATCGTGTAAAAGAGAGAGATTAAACTGACAATTTTGTAGCGGAGCTTGCTTTTTTCTGTGTATTGCAACCGTCTTTCTATTTTATTGTAAATTATAGGAATACCAGTGATAGCATGAGCTAGGGTAATACTGAGTACCAGAAGACGGAAAATCGCAGGTTTCAAAAGCATTTTGCAAGAAGTCGGAGTCAAATTTTTAACAAGAAATTGTTGCACGTTGTACTGCTGCCAGGTTTGGATGAAAACTAAGGCGTGGGGTAGATAGCAAATCTCTCATCCTCAAAAGCAGGTTATTAGTAATTGAGTTGGTCTCGATTTACCAAGATGTTCAGATACCGAAGGAATTCGAGGCTTCGAATATTGTCTGACGATTGTTTGTGCTCGTGGAGGCTCATAAATTTCTGTTGATGGGAAATACAGATTAGCAAATTCTTTTCTTACTTTTAGGACAAAGTGCGATAGTTATCGCTATAGCGTTTGATGAATAGATTGTTGGAGCGGAAGGTTTGCAAACAAACACGTTTGTTTCAACGTGACAGTTTTTTTGTGGCTGATGAAAGTATCAGTTTTCGTTAGGAGAAGTTAACTTATGTATCCAATTATTACTGTTTTGTTTTGTTTTTGAAGTATCCTACTTTAAAAATTTTAATGTGATAATTGTGCGAATAGTTATAAAGGGATTTTTTATTTTGTGATTATTTACCTTGTGCTACCGAAAGTCAAATTTATAATTTTCAATTTGTGCATACTAAAGCATGTTTAAAATAATATTGAAATATATATGGTTGGCTTTACCCTTAGGTTATGCCTAAGGTATAAGAAACTATGTGTAATACAGTTTATTAAAATGCTTTTATTTTTTACAATTAAAATCTTTAAATCATAGAGCAGCTTCAAACATTTTGTTTCAAGCAGTTTTTAACTGCCGCTGTTAAAATATATTCTTCACTTTCCTGTTCAGAGTATAGCTGAAAAGTGTTTATGTAATTATTTAGTTTTAAGAGGACGTATTCTATGTCAATCAAGAAAGAGTTTTTTGGTAGCTGAGCTTAGTACTAAACTTATATATGATGGCAGCCCTCAATAAATTTGTCAGCCTACTTTTCAAAATGTTACATTTATTATTCTTCCTCATGTAAGTATTAGCTAGCAATTCTGCCAACTGAGTTTCCGTGACATTTTTTAAAACTTTAACCACTACCTCCCACTGACAAGGGAACTATTGTAAACATCAGTGGCGATTTTCCTGAAATTCGCTGTAATCATCAATCACGAACGTTGTTGATAATCATCGGTGAAAAAATCAGCGGCTGTGATGTGGATCTCCTGTGTTATGGAGGTAGGAAATTTCCCCTGTCCGTTATTCGGGTTATTTTACAGCTACGGACGGCGGATAATTTGGATGCTAAAACTGCTTGCTACGCTCAACGTTCGTATAACTTATCAGCTGACTAGCTGCAATTAGTAAGCTAGTCAAAAAAGCTGCAAAGACTACCTGTGTGTCAAGAAAGCTGCGCAGAATGAACCAAGCTGTCTGAAGCAATAAATCCATTCAAATTTATGGAAAACGGGAAGTTCAAAATTCCTCTATCTCAATTGAAACCATATTACAGCAGCTGACTTTTTACAGACGATTATAAACACCATTTGTGATGGATTACATTTAATTTCAAGAAAATTGGCTACTAATACTTACAACAGTTCCCTTGTTAGTGGGAGGAATTGTAAAAAATTTGTCATGGACATCAATACATAACATTTTTAGCACTTTAACAATTGCATACTAATGAAATTAAAGCTCTCACTCTAGCTCGTTGCCCTATATTTTAAAAATTACGTAGATAATATTCTAGAACCTTTCTTCAATTCAGTTAACTCGTGGATGCTTCAGCAGCACGTTAGAAGAATCAGTGCTATGTCAGTTACTCTTTATGAGGATAATGAAAAAATCGGATTAAAATCCTTGGTATTTGGTCTTTATTTTTTTTATATAAAAATATTACCAGATTCAAGAGCAGGGATTTAACTGCCAAAATGTCACCTTCAATTTCATTAGTGTTTATATGGGCCATTCTACAGCTTAAGCCAAGTTTATCAGTCACCCTGTCAAACATGCACATCGGTAGTCTTGACTTTCTTGTAACACAAACTAGCAATACCAAAACGTTAGCAGCGCTGGACCAGCTTCGTGCAAAAGATGCAAAAATTACAGGTGGGGTTATTGAAAACTTGAACCAATACTTGCACTCGTTTAGTGGATGCTTCATTCACATAACAAATTTTGAAGGCATCGACCTGCTTCCCTTGGAGCAACCTGTAATGCTTCGTGCAATTCAAACTGCTCTACGTTACGATGCTCCAATGATAATTTCTAAAACCTTCAGAAACAACCAGAATGTAACTGGCAATTGCTTTCATGGGAGACGCTACCAATGTTTGATTTCAAATCTATTCGCCAGGTCCAACCATGTTTGTACGGAACTGGACGTCCTACATTACACATCGAGTACTAAACCATGGACTTGTGAAGTGGCTGTCTCACTTTTTCCTTCGAAAGAACTGTTCTATCAAAAACACCTGTACCGACCATCTCTCCACCCACCCGAAATACCTCTTGTTTTCCAGGATATTCAGCGTTCTGTTGAGTTCACTACGCCATCATATGCTCCGATAAATATTTTGATTACAAGGGATGTGGATGCACGTCATACGAAGCCATTACTCTGCACCTCAACTAATATTATTAGCCAATGGTTTAAGAACCTCGTGGTTAAGAATGAAGACCGTTTTAAATGGTTTGCATCCCCGACTGTAATTTCACGCGGTACTTATCATTTATTAACAACTGAGCCAAGTACTAAAAACATTCCAAAAAGTCAAAATAATGTTGTGATTAATTCTAATTTTTGGATGACAACAGCTTTAAATGAAAATAAGTGCGTCATTAAAATTAACAACGGCTTTTTCAGTCCTAAAACCGAAATCAAATATTTAGATATTACTGCAATTACTTACAAAGCTGAAGTTAGTGTGAAGTTACAAAAAGAACTGGTCTGTTCCAACCAGGCCTCGTTCAAGTTTTCTAAGAATAAAAATCAGGCATACGTTAAAGAAATGGTTAGAATATGGCTCAAACTTTTACGCAACCACACTTTGCTAATGCCATTTGAAATATATCCTAACGATTTTCAAGCTATACGCTGCGAAGAAAATAAAGTTATTGAAATGCAACAAGTAAATAAAAATGAAGTGGGTTGGTTACACACAGTACAATTATTTGTTGCCAGCCTGGATGAAGATACGCAGTGGATAGCAAACTCGTACGGACAACCAATTCCAGTGAACGAGCCTCGCTTTACATTTGCTCTTATTAGCTGCGGAAAACCACCCAAGCAACCGTTTGCGTTTCCAGAACTAACTCGCGTTTTTGACATGTATATTTGGTGTTGCGTGCTATTTGTCTTTGGTATTGTCGTGCCATTAATTTTAAGTGTTTTTGAGGAGCTGAGAGCCCGTATGGAAAAAGTTAAAATATTGTTTAAATTCAGAGAATTTATTGGGGTGGTGAAATCAAGAACGTTTTTTGGACCCGTTTGTGTACTGCTTGAGCAAGGGAATGCATTTACTGTAAAACAAACCAGCATTGGCTCGTTAAGATTAATTACCGGCGCCGTATTTATAGTTGCTATAGTTATAAGCAACGCATATAAATATGACAACGTGTACAATTTGGTGATACCCAGGAAGCCCATTCCGTTTCGATTTCTTGAGCAGATTTTGGAGGCAAAATTTGACATACTTACTCGTCCATACTGGAACCGCATGTATGACCATATCCCGAGCAACAATCAGATAATCTCCGGGAAATTTTTTGAAGAGTCAGACGTTTTATCGCTACACTCTCTTAACTGCACCTTTAAGCAGTTTACCTACATAGTTATTTCTGAGTTGATAGATATTTACTATTATCGTCTACACTTCATGGGATTACGAAGAATGAATGATCAATATTTAAAATTCGGCACTAAAGTTACATGGAAGAAATCAGTTGCTCAGAAAAACTTGGAGAAGTTGATAACACACACAAAATACAGTGATGGTATAAGAAGCGATTTTGAGAAAAAGTGCCCAAACAAAGTCGCTAATAAAAGGTACCGTGAGTCGGATAACTTCATACGCAACAAGTATCCACTTATTCAGATGCAAAATCATTTGGAACTTCTCAACCAATGTAATAACGTTGCTGTAGTGTTGAAACAAGTTGAGTTACCTGATTACTATGAGAAACTAAAAAGAATGGGGAATACTCAAGTTTCATTTGGAAAGGGAACTGTTTTAGATGCACAGAACGGACTGACAATGGTTGGCCATGTTCCAGAATATTTAGCAGGGTCAATTCATAGATTACGTGACGCAGGTGTGATGCAGTATATTCAGCATGTGTTTGAAATTAGGTATGATGATTTTGGAGACTCAGTATCTCCGAGTGCATACAAGATACCATCGATGGATGGCAATATTATCATACTTTTTATTATTTTAATTTTAGGACTAACATTTGCCTTTATAAGCTTTGTAATTGAGGATCGTAAACATATAAAACATGTAGTGTTTAAAGCTGTTACAAAAATTGTTGCAAAAACTAAAAGCTGCTGCCAAGTTTTGAGATTTTCAGTCAGATATGTGGTAGTACACATATTAACGTTTTTCAAATCAAAAGTATGTTAACATAAAAATAACCTGATGTACAGTAAATTTGTATGTACACTGCAAAATTTAAATAAAACAGTAGAATTAAACATCCCATGACAATCTTACAAAGAATATTTGTTATCTCTTGCACTAACATATCAGTTAAGTTTTGGTTCTCAAACTTTTCTGGGGTAAAATAAAGTAAAGCAGATCATATATAGGGTTGCTAACGGGCTACCTGTAGTATAACATTCAAGTTTTCGTCTTGAAGACAGATAAATACAATGAAAAAGAAATATACTTAAGTGAATGTGTTCAGCAAGTTTCATTTCTACCGAGTTCTCCATTGTTTACCCGGTCAAAGATTCGTCCCAGATGTATTATCCCTTAAGTTAATGGAGTGTGGTACATTAAGTCCTAGTAAATAACACTGGAATCTCATGAATATTTATTTTTTACTTATATTCCAGTAAAACAATTAGTACCACACTGAAATAGAGAACACTACCTCAAACAGATAAAAACAGGTTTAAATGTTACAATACCAAGCTAGTGAGGAAAGCTAAACGGTTAGGTGGAATGTTGATTGCGTCAGGAGATTAAATAAAATGAATGAAACATTCATGATTTCTGTATTTTGCATTACAATTTATTCTACGCCCAGTCCAGTTGCAGTACAAGAAGAACGTGCAACTAAAATTCTACTTTATGTACACGTCAATATCGTGGATCAAATTTTAGCTCTTAATGGTTTATTAATAAATCATTATTACATCATCAGAAGGCTAATGGTCTGCTTAATTGAAAAATCAAGCACTCCTAAACCAGTTAGTTTGTCAAAAAGTTGACAGATCCTAACCCAATTTTTAACGTCGGCCAACTTTTAACCACTCTATTTGCCCAACGATCACTTAACCCAATTTCCATTCGTATGTGCGGCTTCCAACAGTTCCTCAGATTGTGTAAAGACAGCGCCCTCCATTCCCGAAATAATTACAATGATGAGAAAAGAATCCAAAGACGCTGCCATGAGCACTCCAATCTGCAACACGGATGATCCTTGACCAAGCATAACGATAATGTAGTACAGGGCCACGGTAAGTAAGACGAAGCAGAAAGCAGAACCATAACGATAAAACTTTGATTAATGGAGTTGAGTTGTTGAATGAGGAGCTGAAATTGCCGAAACATCAAAGCAACTTGACGTTTACCAATTTGAAAATTAGCACTTGTTCGGTTACTACTTGAGACTAATAGTCGCTGACAGTGATCTAGGTATTGCTTGAAGCAATAACGTACATATTAAAAATCAGAACTATTTGAAATCCTGAATAAATGAATCCGCTTAAAACCATCAACCACAAAGGAAAATTTTGAGTTTGAAGTGTTTGTACTGAGAGTACGCAAACGAAAAAGATGAACATAAGATTCCATTTTTGGTACTGAAATTTGACTTTTTCATTAGTTTCTATTTGGCCATTTTTTCTATTGTAGATTAAGGGGAATTCTACAAAGGTGTTTGTTAACAATAGGTTGCTAATGAAAAGACGAAATATATGGCTCTTCAAAAGCATTTTGAGGAAGTTTACACGGTATTGCACTGTACAATATTGCAGAATAATTTATTTCATAAAGATATGACTGTTGACCATGGAATACCACTTTCGTAAATTGTCGAGTACTATTTTCTACAATATTTTATGCTTTTTGTAAATTCCTACGTGGCTTCCTAAGAAGTAAACATAATCTTTTAGCTTTTTTACCGTAAAAGCTAATAATGTAATATACCTGTACATTGCATTTCATAAAACTGAGATTTAAATCCTAAATGTGTATTGAAATACAAATTTTTTACCTTCAAAGATTTATGCTCAGAAAGTACATTTACTGTACTGCAGTTATTTCCAAACTGTGTCATTGGAATTCTCCTCGATAATATTTACAAACACAAAATTTATATCTATTTTAATGTTGAACTGCGCAAACGCACCACATTAAATCCATCTTGCCACAATATTTTGTAGCAAACATGTTCATTTACACTTGCAAGATTCTAGTATAGTGACGTATTATTAAATACCTAAACATTTCCCATATATTTTATATTTTAATTTTTGCATACGGTTTTAACCTCCCATACTTTCAATTAAGTGTGTCTAGTAGATTGGGATCTCATAAATTATTGCAATTCCTGGAATGGAGAAAATTTTCAAGGTGTCGGTAAAATTTTGGGCGGTGTGTGACAGCATATTCCCCTATCCATAACTAATGTTATTTCTAAATAATAAAATGAAGGGGCTGCCAACAAGTTTCATGGCACGAGGAAAAGTTTAAGTACCGCACAACGTGACATTGAATTTTAATCTCAATATTTTTCCTAGACAAGGTGGAAATTAAAAATGTCGGGAGAAATCTGATGAATTGAAAAACTGCAGGCGTAATCTACCATAAATAACATTTTTAGAATTTTATATGCTCTGAAACCCAACTTTATATTTTCAAAATTCTTGACTTTCTTGGAATTTTTAGTCACCAACGTTTAAATGTATTAGCAAATAATATATAGACGCACATCTGATACTTCACGTTTTTAAAGCTGTGAGTTTGCAATCAAATAAGTATTCCGTTACAATTTTTTGTAAATTTAAAACCTAATGATCGGCGAATGCTTTTGTTATATAATTACATACATGTGATATATCTAACATTTATAATTACTAGATTCTAACATTTGTAATTAATAGATTAACAATTCTTGGAGCAAACTATTATAACTAAACATTTTAAAGTTGAAAATTAATCATTATATCATAAAAGGTATTACTGCGCAAAAAATTCCAAATCGTTCTTGATTAAACCTTAAGAAATAATTACTCCTGCAAAACTTTTTAAATATTGATTCACAAATAGTTTACAACAACAGCAGGCTAATTGTTTGGTTTATTGCAAAGTTAAGTACTATCACGCCGGTCAGCCGGTCGAAAAAGTTGACTGATCCAAATCCAATTTTTAACGATTTCCAGCTTCTAACCACCCGTTTTGCCCACACATCTGTTTGCCATTTTCCATTTGTGTGTGCTACTTGCAACAATTTCTCGGATTTGGTGTAGATACTACCCTCCATTCCCGACATTACCACAATGATGAGAAAACAATCCAATAACGTTGCCAGGAAAAATCCGATTTGTACCAAGGAAGTTCCTTGACCTAGCATAATGATGATAATGTAAAGTGAGACAGTTAGTCCTATTGAAGCAATAGCAAGCATTAAAACAGCGATGAAACTTTGATGGATGGCATTTTGTTGCTGGATGAGTAGCTGAATCTGCCGAAACATCGATGTAACTTTATGTTTTTTAACATTAAAATGAATGCTTGTACGGCTACCACTACCACATGAGACTAGCAACTGCTGACACTTGGTAAGGTAAGTATGGAAGCAGTAACAGAAAATATATGTAAACTGTGTGTTTAGAAGCGGTAGCGTTGATACAGCTCCAGCTAAATTAAATAGGGAAAACGTTACAAAGGTAATTTTTATTACTAAACCAAAGCCAACTCCTTTTGCCCATTCGTTAAAGCTAGAATCTGGGTTGCACTCGTGATATAGATGATAGCCAAAGTTTCCAGGAAAACAGGGCAACATCAAAATGAGTCCTCCAAACGCTACAGTCGATACAGGACAACATGCTGTTCCTAAAAGATCCACAAAAATCACAGACTTTAGCCGATTTAGGTTATCTCGTATTCCGAGTTGTCGGCAGTGGCGGCGTTCAAACGTAATCATTCGATTAGTTAGTTGAATGAGATCTGGTGTTCTCTGCAAAACCTTCAGGTTTATGAATAGTGTTATAGTGAATGCTCCAGAAAGGAATCCGCTCAAGCCATATCCATATCGGTATGCTTCCTGCCGAGAGTGTTTGTACATTAATTACGGAAACGTAGACGAAAAATAAAAGGTTGAGGATTTTAAACCGAAGCTTGATCGTTTCATTGGTTTCAACTAGGCCAATTTTTTTGTTGTAAATTATAGGAAAGGCTGCCAGAGTATTTGCTAGTAAGACGTCAATATTGAAGAGACGAAAAATATTTTTCTGCAATAGCATGGTGAAATTCTTATGATTTTTAGTGCTCAGCTTGTCATTTGAGTTTGAGTTCAAGTTGGATACTAAACTGGACAATACGGATAAGAAAGTATGTTCTTCTTGGTTAAAAATTATCCTCTAAATCTCAATAAATGCCTGTTTCATATTCAGCTTGTAAATCTAGAGAAAGAATATTAGTTATTCTGATATAAGGATATTAAAAGTGGCTCTAGTAGACACTTTGCAGTTAAAGTCAGAAACGTTGAGTGTTGAATCTTGATTCCATACTGCCAAATTTATTATTAAAAATGCCTTCAAGAAATACCCCGACGGCTTCACAGTCATTAGAGAAGCCACCGAATTTTTATAGCTTATGGTTATTTTATCTCCTTCACATTACGGACTGGGCTTTTCCCATTTTATATTCTAGTTTTTACATATGGTTTTAACCTCCCATACTTTCAATTAAGTGTGTTTAGTAGATTGGGATCTCATAAATTATTGCAAGTCCCGGAATGGAGAAAATTTTGATGGTGTCCGTAAAATTTTTGACGGTTTGTGACAGTATTTTCCCCTTTCCTGCACTAAATCTTTTAGTAAGCCATTGACAGGTTTCTCGACTTACAGCACCGGGTTTTTTATCACAAAATCCAAAGCAACACGAAATATAATTTTCTTAATTATCGTGGTTTACCTATTGGAAGGAATATAGCAAGTTCGATAACATCAGAGCGCTAAAGGAGCGAAATAAATTTTTCTCCACGTGAGTTTAAAAGCAATGAAGACTTCAGCAGACAAATCAATCAACAATATTTTTTGTCACCATCCCTGTGATAAACTAATGAGCATTTTAGTGAGAAGGGTTTGTAAAGCCTGTAAATGAACTGTGAATGCTTTCAAATGTAGATTACTTTTTGGTATCATGTTTAATCACTTAAAGTTAAAGAAATTGATTTGGTTTCACCTTCCAAATCGTTCTATTGTGTCATGTAACAATTGTGTATTTTTAAACTTGTAGAACAGTTTTATGCGTACTACTTAAATACCTGATTCAATTTAGCTTCGAAATAGAAGAAAAGCTGGAGATTACTCTCAGCAAAAGTATTTTTTTAAATTCTTATGTCTATTATAGTATTTCTATTGTATATATTGTACAACCCTCTTATCGATATTATTATTGCCTTAATTTTAACAACTATTTCCACTGTCGTAATAATTCGATGTTTAAGGTCATCTTTCCTTAATTGGTTATGTAAAAGTTTTACTGTGGTTAGAGTAAAATAGCTGTTAGTTAAAAACTTGAAAAGTATAAAAGTTCTTTCACTACTTACCTATACAATATACAATTGACTTTCTCTCTTTCACTTGCTTTCTTTTGATGAGTTTCTACAATCAAAGGTTTGTCATCTCACTGTGTTCCCAGATGCACGAATTTTGAGGTTTGTCGCCGGGTTAACATCCTTTCTAAAGAGTGAATTTTATGAGAAAGATGCGTTTTCAAAACTGTTCCCGAAACTGGAGACCCTTTTATTCAGGTAAATTCTGTCAAGTTTGTAGTCCCTACCAACGTACCCCCGTTCTCTTACATTACATTACACGTTGTGGGGAAATAACAATAAAATAAATTTTAGTTACTCCTCTTTGAACCTTGTAATATGTACCTTCATTTAGGTACATGTCAAGGAGACATCGCAGCTATCTGTCATCAACTTGGACTTTTCGAAAATGGATTTCACTAATCGATACCATAGGTAGGTTAACAGTAAAAATGAAGTTGTAGAGGCACTTTGTGTGGTTGCGGGAATCAAGTCAAATGCCAACGACCGTCTAAGGTCATGATTAAGTATTAGGTAGGCCAGCATGGCTTGTGATACAGCAATCGAATGCTACTGCAGTGCTGATTATAAATATGCAGTTGGGCAGTCAAAAGTCAGGCAGAAATTGCACACTTACGTTTAATGTATCATATGAAAGCTAGTTTATAAATATGTCATTGGTTCCCAAGTCACAAATTACGTAATAATACTCTCTGGAGGTACGTATTACGTCCAGGTTCGTCGGGCTTATTTTATTTGAAATAAAACCACTTAAGTGGACTGAGAAACGTCGCTGTACGCGTTCTGTATTCTGAACGCGCTAATGAACGACATTTCATGCGATTATGATCGTTTAACGAATTAATTACGTGCATAATGAAATTTTTAAATGTGTGTGCTTAAAACTGCATGCATTTCATTCAAAACTAATGTAACCATTCGATTTAGCATGCTAAGCTACCCCTATATACTTATTTTCAGCCAAATCGGACGACTATTTGTATTTGCGCGCGCATAACTTTTGAAGCGCGCAAATGATTTCACTGAAAAGTATTCAGTGCAATGCCCATGAGGAGTACTACCTATGTACTAAATTTGGTGCAAATCGGTTGATGTATGTGACCAGGAGAGGGCTAACGGGCGGACGGACAGACAGACGACTCAGTAGAATTATGACTTGCTGAATACATTCAGCCACGTAATAAAATTGAATCCGGTTCGGTTCAGGTTCTGTGTATTAGCCATTTTTATTTGAAACAATTTTTATGGACATGGACTGTTTGCATTTTGGAAAGTGTTTGCGCAATGTTACTCGCAGTTATCAACTTTCTCTTTTGGGGCTACCGCGACCTCAGAAATTTAATTTGCGATTTTCAATAAATCGGCGCATTTTGCAGGTGCTGATTCATCTTCTATTTTCTCTAAAAAGCTAGCAGTTTCCAAAACTTGCGTACAACCTGAGCAGGTTTTTAAACGAGTTTGTAGGAGAGACAGAGTTTTACAACTTTGAAACACTAACACAAACATCTTGATAAATAGTCAGTTTGATTCCAAGGAGAAAGATTTACATCACAATGCTGTTCTAATGGTTTTTTTTCAATATCTTTTGTTATAACGATAAACTTACCTGCCAAGGTCATCTCAAATGATGAAAAATACCAATTTAGTTGTCAATTTGAAACAATGCGGCTTATGTAACTATGTGGAGGTTGAATCGGTAGTGAAGGACGTTCTTGCTAAAACCGATTAAAAACTCAGACAAAATTCATGAGTATTGATTAAGAGGTTCGTAAAAACTTTTATAAAACAAAGTTGCCTCTTACAATGAAGCTCGAGGCAGCCGTACTAGTGATTTTTCTTGTATCGATCCTGGAATGTAAACGAAGCGGCGGTGTAAGTTTTCCTAACTTGATTTCCAAATTAAATAGTAACAAAGCAGAATAACCAATAATTTGTTTAAAACAAAGAGGTCTCAAAACTGGTGACGAGGAAGTCGTCACTACAGCAAAAATAGGGAGTCGTATGGACGTAGGTGGATAACCCCAAGACACTCCCGTGTTTATACCCACGATAATTACCCAACAAGTGTAAATGGAGAGCTAACCGGAAGGATTGTAGAGGGACGTGATGCGTACGTTGGAGAAGTTCCATATCAACTGCGAATTAAAGTAAAAACCCCTGAAAGTAAAACAAGACGTTGCGGAGCGTCATTGAATTGCGGTCACGATGGCGTTATTAGTTTGAAATAATTTTGCTTGCCCGTATTACAATTTTGGATTCAGTGTA
>JAQGAP010001068.1:0-23240 GCA_034697805.1 Orchesella bifasciata | reverse complement strand
ATCAGTTGTTGTCTGGACGTTCCCGAAGTAACCAGCAAGTACAAACTATCACCTGCAAGGTGTGTTCTCTCCCGACAATTCATTATTACATACATCATCAGCATCACCATTTAAATCACATTCGGTGGTCCTAACATGTACATATAGAGATCACTCACCAGTAAATAGCTTAGGTTAAGGCGGAGGTTGAGTTCGGAGATGGGTTATCTGGGGTTACGAAAGCTTAACCAATATGATAAGCATAACATATAGCTTGTGATATGTCATTCGAAAGCTACTGCAGTGCTGATTACAAATATGCATTGGAAATTTAAACCAGAACTTCCGAACAGGTTCAAAAGTCACGATTAAGTGGTTCAAATGACTAACAAGGCTTGTGATATATCATTCTAAAACTTATGCAGTGCTGATTATAAAAATGTACTGCAGAACCGAAACCGGGTCAAAGGTCACTCAAATGACCAACACGGCTTGTGATGTATCTTTCGAAAGAGACTGAGGTTTTGATTATAAAAATGCAGTCGAGAGTTAAATTGGAACACACGCATAGGTAAGGGTCAGTTTTAATTGACACAGTTGGGTTGTGATGTTTAAATTGAAGGCCAGTTTATAAAAGATTTCATTTATGGTGGGTTTATTTTATTTTCGATTGGAAGTTTCTTAATTGCTTATCTATAAGTTTTTTAAATGTTCTATTCAAACATTCAGGTCATCTGATTTTGTAAATCATAAGCGATTTAAAAGGGTTGGGAAAACACATTAGTTCCAAATACAAGATACAAAGTACTCTATATAGCCCAAAATACATTTCGCGATAATAGTTTCAAAAAATGTATTTTCATACACCAAATACGTTTTATGCACAGCGTTTAGAAATTCAGCAATTGTCTGCATAAATTTGTTATTAGATGCTAAAACATGACAATAAAATTAGTGTGAGTATTTTGCCCACACCTGACCACACACAGTCGCAATGCATTCCAAATTTTTACCGCCAGTAATATATTGCAATGTATGATATGAACATTCATATTGATACTGATTTAATTGAGCATTAACTGTGATAAATGTGGTGACATGATGAACATTGGATTATTTTGGCGCAGTATAGTTTAGAAATTGCACGTGTCGTAGTGTAGTGGGACTGGCTTTCCAGGTGTAATTTTAAAGCTGGAGAGATGACGTGTGGAAAGAAGTTGCTGTGTTACATTGTAGCCAGGAGTTAGAGTTATATCAACCACAAATGCTTCAGATTGTAACTGAAAGGCGTCATCCACATGAATTTATGAGCAAGACGTTGGACGTGGACTTTGCTATTGTCACATATTGGGCAGGATTTGGTTTACGGTTTTGTTTCTTATAATTTACGAACCATTATATCACAGATGTAGTTTTACATTCTGACACCGGAAAGTGAACAAAGTGATAAGATAACGAAAACTCAATTTCTCTCCTCAATCTGATTGGAAAGAAACCGAATCTGACAACAAAACATTTGTATATTGAAAGGAAACATTGATTGTGACTATATTTTAACTTGCAACGTATAATGAATTATGCAGTCTGAAAGTAATACTCAATATTACCAACTCACATATTATGGTACGCGCATATCTTAAAATGGTATGCGCATGGTAATGGTATGGTAAGCATGAACTTTACAAGCCCATCAAATAATGGTCTTCCAACTTCCAAAACAGACTTTCCCAATACGATCCTAGTTAATCACTCTTAATATAATTTTCCAACTTAAGTCAACAATTTCTACGACAAACACGGTTTTAACTGATTTTTTGCTTGAGGTTTTCACGAGACATGACAGTTTTGGAACGGCAAATGTTCACAGCAACAAGTGTTCCCAAAGCCCAAATGGTTTGTGGAGAAAGCAAAGATGAAACACCACTTTTTACGGAAACAGATAATATGGGAATAGAACTTTTTCCTGATCAAAGTTCGCAAAACAATATTGCTCAAAAAGAGGCTTGAGAATTCACATGAAAGGACACAACTTGAAATCAAAATGCATGTGCACCCCAATGCAAGAACATTTAGTCATCCTATCGAGCTCGTCCTCCTCTTTCGAGAGCATAGCATCATGAAGAATGTCAATATTTCTGTGTCTCTTGTAAAAGTAAGCTGTCGTCTCCAAATTTGAGTACTTTGGAGGGTTTTATCAACCGTTATTTGAATGAGAGATCGTACTGATGTTTGAAACAAAAATGGGATGCTGATCTCATAACTGCAAGCAAGTGACGGTAACATGTTCAAGTCGAGCATACAAAGGAATGTCTGTATTCCTGTGAGATGAGTGAAAAGACAATTTCATTCTTGAAGAATTGAAATAGAAACAGTAGGATGCATTTAAATGATAAAAATTATCAATTTAAATCCAGTTGCTGGAGCTGCTTTATTGGTTCCAGTTTAAATGATCATGTTTGAAAGGTACATAACATGAAAAAAAAAACGTAGAAATATTAATTTTTGCGTTATTCTTTTTAGTAAAATCTCTTTTTTAAAAATAACTTTGTCTTCAAACCCCATTTTAAACTATTTAATAAATTTTGTTATGAATTGAGTATACAATTTATATCTATTTCTTATTTATCGTAATTATGTGAATTAAATTTCAGCTTTGTTAAAATACAGAAACTAATGATACACATGACGGGACTCTAGATGCTGCAGTTCGTCATCAATTTTCTTTTGTTTCTCCGCCATCCGGGCTTTTAGAAGGTTCTGCTCGACTTCTTTTCCAGCAATCACATTTCTTCTCTTTTCTGAAACTTGCTGCTCGAGCTGTTGTAATTCCTGTGTCATTGCATTTTGGCTTTCTGACAACTGTTTTTGTAAAAGTTGTTTTTCTCCAAATTCCTGCTTTGTTTTTTCGATAAGTTCGTCAATATGCTTCTGCTCTTTCACCAACGTTAACTCCTTTTTTGTGCTTCAATTAAGCACAGCTCGTTTGAGGTTTGTCGAAGTTCTAAATCTGTTTGAAGTGTAGAAAATTGATCTTCAAATGCTTCAAGTTCGGACACATGCTTCACACGCATCCCATCCGTTTGCTTAAGTACTTCGTTTTGCACTTCTTGCATCATCCTTTCACTTTCCATTCGTCGTTTTGAAGTCTCCTCTTCCAAATCTTGCACTTCTAGTCGGTGCTTTTCCAGCATTTCGTTTTTCTTGAACAACAGTTCATCATCAGACCTCTTTTTCTCCATAACCACCAATTTGAGCTTTCATGTTGTTAAGCTGTTCTTCATGTCGTTTCAGTAAAACGATTTTTTCTGTTTGCTTCAATTCCTCACATGTGATTTTTTCCATCTCTACTTGCTTCTTTTCCTGCATGAAAACCTCTTTTGTTTTTCGTTGCTGCTCCAATTCGTTTTTTTGACACACACGGAGCCTTAGAAGTTTTGCTGTTATTGATTCCAGTTCTGGTTGGTCTGCAAAGAAGTGGAGACATTTTACGTGAATGATTTTAAACTAACTTCGAAACTTATTACGATGTCAGAAAATATTTATACTAAATGAATGTAAAGATTAGTATGCAATTTGTATTTTATTGTAAACTAAAAGTTTGAAGCTGCTAGATTGCCTTCAAAACGGGGTTGAACAAAGGTCCAGACTTCCTTCCACACTGGTTTGTTCTCTAGGTTTCTGCTTATTCCTGGTATAACTGGTGCTAAAACAATTTGACAAGCAATGCTTCCATCTGGGTTTCCACAATTGTCGAATGTTGGCGTAATGCGAGAAGTGAAAACGTTCTCCGATTTAGCGCACCAACCCTGGTTTTCGTATGTAATTATTTTTAATGGGGCTGGAGATGCCTAGAGCAATAAACAAGATCGTGAGCTGAAGGTCACATAAATACTTGTTTACAAGCAATATCTTACAAAATGGACTGGGGAACTTCCTGCTGGCACGTTCTTGTTATCAAACAGTTGCACAGTAGTTTTGGGTTGAAGACTGAAACCCCATTCATAATTTATATCGTTTTGAGCAGTTCCCCATATTTTAATACAAATCCAAGATGCCAGACCTCGTTTTAAATCAACTTTTCCTTGTAATAGAAATAACGGACTTGCTGCAGTCGAACCAAAACTGAGAATAACTGGAGACCAACAACTTATTTTTTGGGGCTTTTGGACAGTTTCAAATTCATCATGATAGATGGTGAAAGAAGTCCCTTCCTCATATACTGCAAAATGTTCATTCTTGAAGTGAGCAATTATTTCGTCACGCGAAGAAGACACGGTGTTGAATCTACAGTCCTTAAATGCAATTAAGCTTCCACACAACGGCTGAAAATCTGGACTTTATATTTTAAGAATTCAACGTAAGGAATTACTGCAGATTTAATTTAACATAGAACGTACTATATTAATAACTTACTTGTAACTGCATGCTTTTGCATGAATTGAAGCTACACTGCGCTTTAGTGTTTTCTTACACCCTTTATCTTGGTAAGTGCAAGGATATGTCTGTTTATCAAGTATTTCCTCCAATACTCGCGATCGTATTTTAATATTTCCAAATGGAATACGACACTGTGGACAAGTTTGAGCATTAATGACGCACGTATGGCACACAATATGACCATTCGTACACTGGTAAATTTCTTTTTCAGGAATTCCCAAGCATACTGGACAGGTCACCTGTGCATCCATGATCTGGAAAGAAATATGCAAGCAAAATGGAATGTACTTTCATTGAATTTATTAGGTTGTCTTTCGGTTGAAAATTTGGTTTACCCGTAGTTGCGTACTATTTAGTAAAATTTTAATAATAAAATTCTATAATATATCAAAATTTGGTATTACGTAAAATTATTACGACAATATATTTCCAATCCTTATTGGAGGTAGATAACTTGCAACGTACATACCAAAGATACTAATAATTATATTGTTCTGTATACATGGAGAAATGACGTGTACTACGAACGTTGAGTTGTTTTATCTAATATCTATATACTTACATAAAAACTGAAACCAACAAACCTATCAGAAAACTGACGATAATGTAACTATTTTTGCTCTGATTCACGCATTTACCATCATATATATGATTCAAGGACTATACGTATGTTTATCTCAACACAATCTACGTTTTCCAGTAATCGCTTCATTGCAATATCAGTCTATGCCAAAACTGCATAAAATAGGGCTGCAATAGCATAACGGATAAATTTGACCACATCATAAGTAAGCATACGCAGTTGCACCAAAAAAATATGTGAATTTACCATATCTTACATAAAATAGTTAATAAAAGCCACGTAAGCTACGTAAGTGGACTGAGAAACGCAGCTGTACGCGTTATGTTATTCTAAACGCGCTAATGAACGACATTTCATGCAATTATGATCATTTAATGCGAATATGTTCATTTCATGCAATAATTATCTGCTCAATACGATTTATCGAATTTACGCGCTTTAAACTATATGAATTTGTATATTTGAATTAAAACTATTGTAACCATTCGATTCAGCATGTCAAACTACCCATAAGTACTCATTTTCAGCCAAATCGGATGACTTTTTGTATTTGCGCGCGGATAACTTTTGAAGCGCGCGACCGATTTGGCTTAAAATTATTTCATTGCGTGCCCTTGAGGAGTACTACCTATGTACCAAATTTGGTCCAAATCGGTTAATGTATGTGGCCATGAGAGTGCACACAGACAGACGGACAGACAGACAGACAGACAACTCAGTAAAATTATTACTTTCTGAATGCATTCAGCTGCGTAATAAATGTGGTAGATGCAGTGAACATTCTACTAGTAGTAAACGACATGATATTAAAAGAGTAATGAGACAGCAAATAATGGTTACAACGCATGGAATATCAGTATTTTTTATCGATTTTGTAAAGCCTAGCATTACACGTTACACCCAACTGTTACCATAATCATATGACTGATGACAAGCTTGCAGTTTGTACAAATGAAAGAATCGTGAGGATTGCATTTTTCAATTCATTCAGTTTACACCGCAGATTGCTTGAGGATTGGAACTTTCAACCCATATATTTCATATGTAAAGTTTTTCATTATATTCCTTAACTATACTTGACTGGGCATGGTATATGAGATATTCAATGTGATTTTAATATGTGTGTCCGATGAAGTGAATATGAACATGCAAAGCTGCAGTCGACGTTACGTGTCGATGTAAATAAAAACGTAAATACGTTTGGTTAATATATATAATTTGAGTGTATGAGAACTGTTTTAATAAATTTATTCAATCAGCTTGAATGAAATATGTAAAAATGCAAACTGAACTCTCTTTTGATTCGCACTACTCAACACGCTTTTCAATTTTTAATAGGTGGGCCAGTATTTAAGTGTAAAATATTCTTCCGTTTCATCATTCATAACAACAATCAAATCATCATTTATGCGCCTGCATGAACCTTCTGTCGGCACACCAAGTTCCATCGCCTCTTCAAACAAAGCTCGCAACTGATTAAGTCTCTCATTCTTCCGTTTTGAATCTAAGCCACTAATATTGCCCCAATCAACCAGGTGGTTATTATTGGCTTGATATCTATAAAAATTGGCATTGATGAAGGGTAGCATTGTCTCCCAGTCCCGATTTCTGTCAAATCTTGAATTGGAGTCGTCTTCAAATGAATATTTGGCCGGATGATACAAACGCAGTACCATATGTCGATTCTGAAAAAGTTTCTAAAATTAATACGATTACAAAATTCAATAAAGCATTGAATGCAATATTTACCTGGTCAATTAACTCATTTTTGCAATCATTTATATCACCAAGAAAAAGGAACCCAACATGGTTCAGAGTTTTACTTAGATACTTCAGGATAAATTCAGTGAAATGTTTCCATAACGTGGTCACACGTTCGCCGGTATTGTGTGTTAGATGAGTGTTCATCAAGAGTACGAGTAAAATAGGAAATCAAATGGGAATATTGGTGTAACTTAAATTTAAATCGGATTCACGTATTTATGGGTTGAAAAAGCTGAAATACCTTGTCGAATCAAACCACTCATGTCTGCGTTCGAATTACCTGTAACAATTTTCATGGGGTTGACCTCATTGTAATCTGCCACGATGTTGATTTCATTTTGAAGGAACGACAGTATTTGTGATGTTGATTCGCAAGGCGAGCCATGGAAAGCATATCCAGAGGAAAGAACACTTGGTGCCGGATCATTTCCAAGCATTACAACTCGCGTGTGATGAATTGGAAAACCATTCATAAATTCACCAATGTGATCGTTATCCTTGTATCCGACTTTCCTTGGTTCTTCATAAACCTAAATTTTTAATATGTTAACTACATGCTCCAAATATAACTACTTATTAATAAATTAAAAATTTACGTACGTGAAACAGAAATAGCCAAAAGTGGTACGTGTGGATATTTTCCTTTGCGTCGGGGTCAAATTTTAGGTGTTCAAGTAAACGTCGAACTTTTTCCACACTGGAAGATTCCCAGTATTTCTAAAAGTTGACAAAAAAGGTTAAAAAATTAAGTCTAATTTTAAATTCAAATAAAGGCTGTAAAAGTATATTAAAAAATTACTTGGGGAAACGTAAAATTGCTTCCAATTACTTCCAACCAGGATATAATGTTGTCATCAGTTTTGTAACCGTGAGGTGGAAAAAATACAGCAAACATTTCAGAAAAGAGTATAGTTCCTCCATTCTTTGAGTTTGTAATTAAATTTACGGCTTCTGGCTGTTGGGCCACAGCATTAAAGAACTTATTGAGCATTTTGATAAAGTTACAAACGACGTCAAAATAATTGTAATAATTTTCTCAGCTGTTTGGCTCGCTCACAATGATCCTATTGTCACGGAAGCTTGAAAGGGAATGCATGGCGTGATTGATTTCATGTTGTATACACAGACGGATTTGAGAAATCCATAAACATTTTTCTTACAACGTTTTAGTGAGCCAGTAAAACGTCAATGATCATGATTCCTGTTTCATTACGTCATCCAAACGTTTAAACGTCAAATATTTGAGACTGCACTCTGAGTACCATCAACATCATGAACATCACGCAACTATCAACAACTATATAGCAACTTCAATGCATGTGGGTTGAAGTAGCTTGTAGATCACGAGAGAAGGATGCAGTTGCCATACATGTAGCAAGTAAAGTGAAGCATATATACTATATGTAGCATCTACAGGTTTGATTGTATAAGGAAATAATGATGTAGGTACAATTTATAGCGCACTCTGTAGTCTTACCGACTTGTGTGGATTGGAATATTATCAATCATGCAAGACTTCCATATATACCTTACTAAGGCTTTGCATTTCTGCTTGGAATTAATTTTGTACACTGTTTTTATGGTGGTACTCAGTTTTCACTTATCAAAAAGACTCGCATATGTGTGTGTGTTTATGTTACCCGTTTTATCTATTGTTATTGTGCATCGATTTATCACAAAACCACGTAAATAAATTGATACAGTTTACATATTTTAACTTAAGTTAATAGCTCAATACATTCCCATTTGTTTATTAAACTCTGGGCTAAATTATTGCACAGTATTGAGATTAAATTTTTATTATGTACAAGCCGTGACGTCAAATGCTAAAAGTATTATTAATTTAAGAAGCTAGTACTATTCAGGTAATTGACGGAAGGAATTTTAAAAAACTACCACAGTTCATTATTAAATAGCTGACCATTATTGGGTATCAGCGGACAGCGCTAAAATCCTCCCAATTAGTTAGTTTAAATTAGTAGGTTAGCAATGACTTGTGTTGGTAACTATAAGTAAATGAATGTAGCTTTTATCGCAAGTTGTTGGTAGACAAAGTCGTTGCTACATTCGAAGCCGTTGTGGTTGACCTAGTAGCTAAGATTGGATTTGTGCTTTGAAACAGATATCCTTGAGTTTAGTTACTCACTCGCATAGAATTTGATCGGCTTGCGTTGCTATAAGTAGGTACTGGACTTGACGTGAAAGCCTGGCTAACGGAAGCCGTTGTTTGTAGAGAATGTGGTGAAGAATATGGCACAAACATATTATCCATCCGTTGATAAGAATAAGGACCCGTTGTTGGGTGATTTGGTACAACATTTGGCACCAAAACTGTAGGAGATAAATTCTGCACTTGTACAGAAGTAGTAGCAGCATCCTGCTTTTTCATCAGAACCAACTTTTTTCTTGATCTTGATTCAACAAGAATTGAATCTGCACGGTTGAAAAATCCCATTATTTTTGAAAAATATAGGCATGCATGTAATGGTTATATCATCGGTTTGCTCACCATTCTCATTTTCAATAGGCTTCGTGAAAACCCATATTTCCTTTTTATTTTTTACACCAAAATCCATGGAATGCGCTGTGCGTAAGATGACTTTAACTGCAAAATCTCCATTTGAGTGCAGATGCTGTTTCAAAACCAAGGGAACTGATGCAAGGATTAAACCGGCGTCCAAAACTGTCTCAGAATCCTTCATTGACAACACGCTTAACTTCCAGCTCATTGGCAGCACCTGAATGTTTTATCCACGAAGATTAATTATGCGTGAATGGCATAAAAAGGTTAACTTCAAATTTGAATCCCATACCTCACTACCAAAGTCTCCGTGGGTGGAGAACTCCACACAATTCTGAACATTTTCGGTTCCCCAGATGTGAACGCAGCTGAAAGAGACGTATCCAAGAGGCGAGTTTATCTTGGCAAGAATTAAGAACAACGGACTTTTGTTAGTGTTTCCGCAACTTTGAATAATTGGTCGACACATTTTTGGTTTATTTAATGCCTGAGTAGATTTAAAATCTTTAAGACAAATCACACAAGATACAACTGCTTCAAATAAAGCCCCATGTGCTTTTTTAAAATGCTCGATGATTTCCTCACGTCCCTTACAACCAACACTGTATGAGCAGTCCTTGAATCCAATCTTCTTGCATAGTGGAATGTAATCTGGACTGTAAAATAGTTCATATTGCTGAAAAACACGAAATGGTTCATATTTTTAAGTTTTAAATTTCTTACTTATGACAACAAAAAATCCCATGCTTAGAAATCTCACTACGCTTGCACCGATTTGAACACCCATTCTTCTTGAATTTACAATCAAACTCCTGCTCGTTTAGTATTTCCTCTAGTGCCCGTGTCCGGATTTTTGTATCACCAAACGGAATTCTGCACTGTGGACAAGTCTGAAGCTTTTCAATGCAGATATTGCAGACAGTATGACCATTCGTACATTGGTAAATTTCCTGTTCAGGAATTTGCAGACATATGGGACAAGTTTTATAAGATTCCATTGCAATTATTTAAAAGCTGTTGGAAATTAAAATAAATGATTGGTCGTTTTTGGATTTACATTGCAACCGCACAAAATAGTGATGTGTATCAAAGCAAACAATGTACTACGTTGTTATCGTTATAACTTGGGTTGACAAGTTGTGATAAGCTGCTTAAACAATTGTGACGAACGGTAGAAAAACAGATGTGTGACGCTGTCCTGTTCCTAATCACGCTCCAAATGCATTAGGCATCATTCATTACCTGTACTGAATTCTCCTGTAAATAGAGATGTGACCATATAACTGTGTGCGCTGTCTGTAAATTTCTCGGATATATGGTTTAGTTGCAGTCAAACTGTATAGGACTATAACAATCTGATGTTTTTGGCTGGTAAATACTTATAAACTGATATGGCCTTATCCGTAAATTTAATTCAGCTTTTGGAATGCTGCAATGGAAGCTGCGCATTAGTCATAGTTCGATAACCATTGGGTTTATAAAAAAGCTTGCCTGAGTATAATGTCTTTTTACGTTGATCTTGAGTGCGAAATAAATGCTGAAAAAATCCATGCAACTGATGTTGATATTCCATTTGATATTTCATTAGATAAACTTATACAAATGTTCACTAGCATTCAGTTACGGCGTAAGCTCAGGTGTATCACCGAATACACCCTGTACACATGTTAAAATGGTTAAATTTATTTAATTCAGAAAAGTGCACCAATAAATTAAATTGAAAATCACGAAAATAATGGGAAATGCAACACGTGATATTCGATCAATCAGCATTCCTATTTGTCCATTGTTGCAATAGCGTGTAAAGCTTAATGAGAAAATGTTACACAATCGAGTTTGCGGGGGCTGCGTAAATAAATAAAAATGATTGTAAGAACAGAGAAAATACTTCCATTTTTGCGCAATAAAAACTATCATAAAATATTATGCCGGATTTTTAGATTGCGAGTCTGTCATGCTATCAAGTTCGTAATTATCCTCGTAATTTGTGTTCAATCGGCTTCGTCTTCGGAGAATGTTTAAAACAAGGGCATATTCCAAGAGACTCACGAAGACTGCAAACCAGTAAATTCATGTTGAACAAAAAATTTTAGAACGCAACTTGAACTTCGTTTTAAACCAAACGTTAAGGCATTACTCACCAAACGAAATACAGCAGAATATCCATATGTCGATTGCCTTGACATAACCAACTCTCGGAGAATTTGTTTGTGACTGTACGCTTTGAACAACTGAAAATAAAAATGTATTTTAACCATCTCTAGCTGTTAGCAATAAAATTAAATGGCAACAACAAATGTACCCGATTTTACCCAAAATTAGAAGTGAAGTAACGCCAACAATTATTCGGGAAGCTACTTTATCCGCCCTAATCCAAAAGGATAGCCAACTAATGATGACTAATAGTGCAGAAGGAATATATGTGTGAAGTAAATGAAAGCCAAATCTTCGCTTGAGGCGAATGTTTAGTTGCAAACTTGAATATTCCAACGTGAAATCGTCCATTTCAACGGATTCAACCACAAATTGGGGAAGTTCTATTTCTGGACTTACAACTAATGGAATCGCTTCATCCCATTTAAAAATTAGATCTTTGGTTTTTTGGGACACTACAAAACATAAAAGAATGTAACAAAAAAGTTACATAAATGAATAAGACTTTTAAAAACTTAACTTACAGCTTTCCAGTTGTAAACTGCAAACTTGAGTGTCATGAGGAAACGACTGCAATTTCATGGGGCATCAAAGTTCCAATGACAACCTGCAATAAAGAATATTCATTTCTTTGTACGTTTCAATGCTTTCTTAAGAAACTAATAATAATTTACTAACCTTGACATGTATTAAAGTTTTATCATTGTAAAGCCGGAGAAAATGGTTGGGCACGGAATATTCATGTAATTTCACGGATTTAGCATTCTTGAAAAAACTATCTGGTCTCCAAATATTCTGCAAAATATGATAAACTGTTCAAATCTTCAGTTACAATAACTTGAATTCGTTTTTGTACCAGCGCTTCGTTTTATACCCTCAGAAACTCAATATCGACTACTTTGTAATCATCAGCATCATCGTCATTCTTCATCTTTTCGTGTAAAAGTCTTTCATCTTTCCATTTTTTGGGACACAAAAACTTCTGCTTTGTAAGTCTGTGAAAATGCAAAATAATATATATTAAAATGAATTGAAAATGATATTTAATAATGTATTCATGTCTGACCATGGATTCTTCATTGATACCTGGGGGGCATCATCATTTTTGCTCAAATGAATGAAGCATTTTAGTAACTTCCAGAACTGTTTCTTGCAAGAAAGCGTAGGAGAAAATGCTCTTTTAAAACGAAATAAAGCATTGTTAATGTGAGGGACATTGTAAAATTGATACTCCGATCATTCCATAATGTATCAGTGGGACAACTCCACATTTATGTAGCAGAATCAGAATAGTGCAGTTAGTGCACTAGGGCATTCAGGTAAGCTGAATCATGTTGATCATCATCATCATGATTACGTAACGGGTAACCTTACGGTAGTGTTTGGCTTGGACCTGACCTTGCACTTGTCAAGAAGCCTCACTCTGCAAACAACAACATTTTGACTATGATAGAAAATGCTATATACATATATTTGTGCTGGGATGGTATATGCTCGTTTTGTAAATAAAAGTTGGCACGTGTCATTGGCTTTGACTTCACAGTAATATTATGCAAGTTGCTACTGCTCATAAATCATATGAAAGGTATTTGGTTCTCAACACCATGAAAAGATTGAAATTGGTTATACTTGCATTACAGTCCATTAGTGTGAATAAACAAGCCATCAATCTCATTTCCATTGCACTAAAATAAATTGCTCATGTTTAAAATCCGCATTACTTTCATCTCCTTATAAAAGATAAACGTTATCATAAATCCAGTCCAATGATCAACATTGAAAGACAGCACCGACTAAAATTTAGTTGCTACTACATTAACATGCAATCTTATTATAAAACTGACTATCCGTAAGAAGTCCTCGTTTACATATGTGGATGCACAATTGAGTCCACATTCAATTTGTCTGTTGGTGAATATGCGAAGTCAAAATGCATGATTTACACAAGCGTTTAGAAAAGTTTGGCTCATTTTCATCGTGTCTGTTTGTAGCATAAACCATTCAACTTTGTGTTGAGTAAAAATCGCACACCAATTAAAAATGTTGCTATATGATCAAATATTAGCGATAATTGAATCTTTCATAGTCAACCAAACATTCCCTAAATGATGTTTTGCCACACATGTTGATGATACGTGTTATTCGACTTTTTTGCATGTGAAAGGAATGAATGTAGATGATCATGATTTCAGCTTTGAACCATAATTATGCAGTGAGACATGTGCCAAAACGACAAACATACAAGAAAGAGCATCATACCTTTTCATGAACAAATAAATAAAATTCATTATTTTTTTGGCAATTATAGTCATGCGTGTTTCTTCCTAAAAACCTTTGACTATTCACAAAAACATGGACGGGATCATTTACTTGATTTCAATAACCTGAATACTACCTGGAAGCGATGAATAAAGCTGAGCTAAAATATTTCACTCGCAATAAATGCCATTTTGTGACTGATGACTGATGTAAAAAATATCAATTTTAGCTCCGATTTTCAATCTCCTGTTCGTAACGTAATATTTTGCACAAATTCTATAATGAATCTAATCTGAGTAGATAGTCCAGATATGTTGGAAACCCAGTTTTTACTTCATAGGAATGAAAAACATTTAGCCAAAAGGCATTCACCCTGATCATGACCATGAGGATATGTCGTGCAACATTGGGGTAGGTTTTGGTTTGGCTCATCAAACGTGCTCACGTCATCATGCAACACCATACATACATGAAGACTGAGCTCAGCAAGCTATACTGATATTTGAAATGTGGCAGGCCTATTTCTTGAAAGTAAATGAAACCTGCGTTGTTTTACTTATCGGCAATAATATGGTTGTTTTTGTTTAAAGCTGATAAAGTCATGAATGAACAAAGCACCACTTCTCCACTGCACCAAATAAATTACAACTTAAAATCCCATCACTTATATTTCCTCAGTCAAGAATCCATTACAGCCATCATACCTATAAAACTGGTTTTCATCCCAAATCTACTTTATTTACTCGTACAACAAATCTATCTGTCGGAGCACAAACGGAGCTACAAAACCTCATTTAAATTTAGTTTGTGATAAAATTCACTTCATATAAAATTTATTACCTTTCTCTCGTCGTAGAGTATTGATTCTCGCTGTCGTTCATTCAATTATTTATGAAATACAGTGTTTAAAATCTGTCTTAATTTGGCGAGTAATTGGTAGCAGGCGCTAGAGTGTTTTTATTTTGTGTATGTCATTTTCCATAATTTCATATTCATCAGGAGTATTTCATATTTAATGGAAATTTGGGATACACATAATGTCATTGTAAATGTCTCAAAAATGTATGTACAAAACAAATTGCCACGTGCATCGTATAGCTTTTATATGAACGGAATGATTGCAATAATCATGATCATGATTTTTCATGTACCCTTGCACTATGCATTGCCTTGCACCCTGATCTTGCACTGAGGCATATATCTCGGAACTGCAAGCACAAAATCTCTGCACGAAAAAAACACACGTGTATTTTTTATTGGAACTCACGGTCATTCGTGTTTATTTCTTTATATTTGACGTTGACTCAGGGTGTTATTCATAAAACTATTGAAAAAGACATGTCCTTAATCCTCAAACATAAATATTATCTGAAAGCGATGAGGAAAATCGAGCTAAATTATTTTACACCGTGTCAACTTCAACGGGTGATGTAAAAATTGAACAAAGGATAAACCTATACTCATAGTATGTGCCTCTCCACTCCACTGAAATAAAGGAATCTATAATTATCACGCAATTCATTTTGAATACTAAACAGGTTTAAATTTTTCTACTGAAAATCATTTTGCAGGTGCAGATGCTCCTACGTACAAGTGAGCCCAATTGAGGCCAGGCTTTGGAAGCAACAAGTCGTCAATTGCAGTTGCTATTCCACTAAAAAGTGTTTTCAGACGAAACTTATAATTTTCATAAATTCAACAAGCTTTTCTTGTCATCAAATTTTTTTTGAAAGTTCAAATAATGGCATTTGTGTTGTCATTTTCCGAAACTGTATTGATTGGAATAGCGCTGATTCTGGGGTTCTTATTTTTTAGGAAGAACAAAAAGGATCCTCGCTATCCTCCAGGTTTGCACGAAACCTAAAACAAATTTTTAGTACTGAACTAATTTCTGTCAATATTTGAAATTGGTTTATAAAATATAACTAGGGCCACGGTCACTACCACTCTTGGGCAACGTCCTTCAACTTCAAAATGATCATCTGAAAGTCTTCCAAAATTGGGCTGAGGAGTATGGCCCCATTTACAGCATCAAGATGGGAACTGAAGAGTAATTTGAATGTTTTTCCTTATAAGGTGTCCGCTAGCTGTTTATCTTAATTTTAACATTTCCCCAATATTTTGCAGTACAATCGTTATAAATGATCCAAAACTGGTGAAGGAACTGTTCTCGGACGTGAACTCAACAGGAAGAACTTTTAACCCTGTTACTTATTACTTTGGGAGCGGAAATGGGATTATTAATGCAAACGGTGAGACTTGGGAAGCCCAGCGCACATTTACAGTTAAAAAACTGAGGGATTTTGGTGTCCTCAAAAAATCAAAGGAAGGATTTCTTATGGAGGAAGTAGAGAGCTTAGTCAAATATTTTGAACGTCGAGTTGGAAAACCAATTTCTGGAAAACATTTATTCAACGGACCCGTTATTAATGGACTCTGGAGGATAATTTCTGGGGAAAGCAGCGGCTGGGATTCAGATGGTAAATCGGAAATATTGGAAACTGCAGAGCAATTAATTGGGTAATTTTGACTGTTAAAAATTTTTTTTTTTAAACACATCATGATTTTTTCAACTTTTCATTAATTCAAATTCGATTTATTTAGATCTTTCAACGGAGCTGCGCTAATTGTTTTTGCGCCGTTCCTTCGACACATAGCACCAAATTTTTTTGGCTGGAGTGGTTACACCAATGCCGTGGACACATTTTATGCGGTGACTGGAAAAGCAGTTGCAAAACACTCTCAGCAACTTGATCCAAACAATCCACTGTAAGCATTTGATGAAACAATAACCGTTGAAAGTTATTATTTAAAACTATTAAGACTTTTTTCTCGCACAGAGATTTTATTGATGATTACCTTGTAAAAATTCGGGATACAACGGATCCAAACTCAACATTTTACAAAGAAAAAGGGGGTATTTTCTGTGTTAAAAATTCCTTTTAATTTCCTCTTCATATGGTTTTTAAATTTTATAATGCTTTCAACTTAAATTTCACAATACAGTGAAAAATTTAGAAACCGTCGTGGGTGACTTATTTGCAGCTGGGTCGGAAACCAGTGCAACTACGCTTTCTTTCGGAACTTTGTATCTAATTTTGAATCAGGAAGTACAACGGAATGCTCAACAAGAACTTGATCGGGTGGTTGGCTCATCTCGTCAAGTATCTTTGAGTGATAAAGCATTGTATTTAAAAAACACTTTATATTTAAAATATTTAATATATTTTGAAGGCAAATTGATATTCGTTATTTTTTCAAATATATAGACTTCCGTATATTGAAGCCATCATTTTAGAGACTTTAAGACTCTCTAGCATTGTCCCATTAGGAGTTCCACATAGAATGACAGCGGATACAATTTTTCATGGGTATTTTCTTCCAAAGGATGTAACTGTATTTTCCGCATTGCATACAATTCATCACGACCCAAAAATCTGGGGAAGAGATGTCAATGAATTTCGACCGGAGAGATTTCTAAATGAAGATAAAACGCGAGTTATTCAAAATGAAGCTCTCATGCCCTTTAGTGCCGGTAGACGAGTATGCCTTGGCGAGGGTTTGGCGAGAGACAGTATTTTCCTATTTATTGCGAGCATTTTGCAAAGGTTCAACATTGAGCCTGATCCAGAGTGTCCAGTTAAGGAGGTCGAAATTTTGTCTGGGTTAGCTATAGAGCCAAAACCATTCAAATTTGTGTTGAGCTTAAGGACGTGATTTAATTAATGGAAAATGTAATATGTAGATTATACACATAAACTTGCAATTCTTTACTTATGCACTTTTTTGCGATTTCTTTTTTCTTTATCATTGTTCGAAGGTTTGAAAATGGCAAAAGTATTGGTAAACACGCCGAGCAACGTTATGTAAACGGTTCATGTTGGATCAGGTTGATTAAAAACTCTTTGAATGAGACATAACTTGAAAGATATGAAAAAGTCAGTTGTTGTTCATATATATAACTTTGTTTCGTGTGTTCTCCTCCCTATATTACTAAATGGGCCCTGTAAGGTAAAAGGAAACTACAACATTTCTATAAATAGTCATTTGAGCATAAACTTCATGCAACTAAGTCATTTATTAATCATCAATTAATTCATCAATGGATTAATTTGAGATTCCTGGGAATTTGTTGTTTAATTTACTTTAGTTTTTTGTCAATATCCAAACTCAATTTTCTTTTCTGAGGTCCGCCTCAGCATTCTTGTTTAGAAAATATTTTTTCTAGTGTTTTTTGCTCGTCCAATAACTCCTGCATAAAATTCATCCGTTTTTTATACTCATGCAGAATCTGCCCATCCAGTGCAGCAGTTTGAACCTAGATCTGCTATTTCGTTTTCGTACTACAAAATTTTGAATAAATTAGAAAATGAATCTAATTCCTATGTTGGATTACCAGTTTTTGTTCCATGCGAATGAAAAGCATTCAGCCAAAATGCATTCACCTTGATTATGATTATGAGTAGATGACGTGCAACATTGGGCTAGGTTTTGGTTTGGCTCATCAAACGTGCTCCCGTCATGAAGCAACACCGTACAAACACACATAACTATGAAAGCTGAGCTAAGTCAGCCGCCGAGAGTTTTTTACTTACCGGCAATAATATGCTTGTTTGTCTGTACCCGATAAAGGCATGAAAACAAAGCAACACTGCACCAAAATAAATACCGACTTAAAATCCCCTATTCTCCCTCAGTCGAAAATCCAACGCAAGTATGCAGAGCCTATAAAACAGGTTTTCATCTCAAATATACTTAATGCACACACATGTGTGGCCCAACAACGTATGTATCTTGCAGCAATAATGTAGCTAAAAAATCTAAATTAAATCGTTGTTTGTGATCAAATTCACATTTATGTAAAATGTATTCGCTTTCTCTCGTAACGGTGTGGTGTTTCTCACTTTCATTCATTTCATTCTTTATGAAACATAAAGTTTAAATCGGTGTTGATTTGGAGAGGAATTCGCAGCAGGCAATGTAGTAATTTTATTTTGTGTATGCATTTTCCAAAATTTAAAAAAATCAAGAATATCTTCTTGCGACTCATATCCTTAATCAGACTTAACAAAAATCCTATTTAATGGAAATTTGAGGTACACAAAATTTCAATGTAAACGTCGCAAAAATATAAGTACAAAACAAATGTGATAAAGCATTGTATGTATAAAAAAGTCGCTGTTTTTTTTATTTTTACAGAAATAACAAAATCCGTTTTTTTTTTCAAATTTATAGACTCCCGTATACTGAAGCCATCGTTTTAGAAAGAGTTCCACATCGAATTGTAGCGGATACAATGTTTCATGGGTATTTTCTTCCTAAGGATGTAACTGTAATTTCCGCATTGCACACAATTCATCACGACCCCGAAATCTGGTGAGCAGATGTTGATGAATTTCGACCAGAAAGGTTTCTAAACCATGATAAAACGCAAGTGATTCAAAATGAAGCTCTCATGCCCTTTAGTGTTGGTAAACGCGTCTGCCTTGGCGAGAGTTTGGCGAGGTATAGCATTTTCCTGTTTATTGCAAGCACTTTGCAAAGGTTCAATATTGAGCCTGATCCAGAGTGCCCTGTTAGGCAGATTGAAACTATGTCTGGTATAGGTGTAGAATCGAAACCATTCAACTTTGTGTTGCGTTTCAGAAACGTATGAAAAATAATAATGTCTCGTTTTTGCAAAATGCAGCAGCATACGTAGAATGACAGTTTATGTCATTTCATTCAAAAATGTACGCAAACCAATACCTGCAGACTACAATAATATAAAATAGTGAGATGACACAGGTTCTACTTTTTCACATTTTAATTTATTCGCATTTTTGAATGTAGACGTTCGCAATCAGGTTCATTTGAAATTCGTCGGCTACCGGAATAAAATCAACATCTCACCAATGTCTGTTTTGAAATAATACTTTACCAGCATTTTCTTCCATCTATAGTTTATGAATAAATACAGTATTTCTAACCAGATTCTTACTTGAAATGAGATTATAAACGCTTAATGTCATTTTTACCAAGCGCATTGCACATTCTGAAATATTAAATTGCTTGATTATGGTGTCCTCAAACGAATCTTCAAATAAATGAATCCTTATGGATTTTATAGCCACCCTAAATCAGTTCCTGACGGTTTGGAAGCTATATCCCGTTTCCCAGTTTTTTGGGAATTACGTTTTCAGCTCTTTTTTCTACTCTTTTGGACGCACTTCATCTCTAATTAATGCATAAAATAACCGGCCCAAGGTAAATACCGAAGCTGTAACGAAACATTCAGCAAAAAATAAAATTAAATTCGATCAGAATAGTTGAGTATAGTAGCATTACCAATTTATAAAACACATGCATTCATAGGGCATTCAACATGAGGATGAGTATGAGTATGCAACGCGTAACTTTGTGGTCTGTTTTGGTTTGGCACGTCAACAGTGCTCGTGTCATGAAGCAAACCCATACCCACGAAAGTTGAGTCAATTCTTCTGTTTATTTATTGAGAAGCAGAACTGTAGACGTTTTTGCATGAACAAAAAAGGAATCACGTTTATTCTCCACTGGAAATCATGAATGTGTCTGTCTGTAAATACTTTGAGCGCTGGATATATACAAAAGCATATAAGAGATCATGTATTTGATTTTAACAACCTAAATATTATCCAAAAGCGATGAGATAACTTGCTTTACACGCAAGTCAACATCTACGGTTGACGCAACAAAAACAAATAGGCAAAGCATAAAGCTACACTTGTAGTAAGCAGGTCTCACTGCACCAAAGTAAAGTATCATTCAATCATAATGCGATTCATTCTACATTATGAACGGGTTTGATTCTTCTAATTCAAAATCATTTGCAGATGTATTGCACTTGCCTCTCTGCCCAGTCAAGGCCAAACTTTGGATGGAATAAGTCATTATTTACATCTCCTTCTCCTTGCAAAAGTGCTTTTGTGACGAATTTGTTGTTGGCATCCAATAATAACTAATAATAATTTAGATAATGGATATAATTTTGTCATTCTCCGAAACTGTGTTTATATCAATAGCGTTGCTGTTTGGATTTTTAGTTTTCAGAAAGAACAAAAGAAATTCCCACTATCCTCCAGGTTTGCTTTGAATAAACATTTAAAACAAATATTTATGTGAAACTTTATAAAAAATATTACCTGGTTTATAAAATCAAATCAGGACCAAGAGCAATACTATTCCTGGGTAACGTCGTTCAACTTCGAAATGAGCCTATGAAAGTTTTCCAAAAGTGGGCGGAGGAATACGGTCCCATTTACAGCATCCGGATAGGAACACAAGAGTAATTAACGTTTTTCAAATTAAAATACTAACTACATTATACTATCTCCTAATTTTTAACCACTTTTTCCAGCACTGTCATTATAAATGATCCAAAACTAGTTAAGGAATTATTCTCCGACAACAACTCAACAGGACGACCTTTCCACCCAGTTACCTACTACGTTGGACAAGGAACTGGGATTATAAGTGCTCACGGTCATAATTGGGAAGCTCAGCGCTCATTTACGGTCAGAAAGCTGCGAAATGTTGGTCTCCTCAAAAGTTCCAATGAAGAATCGCTCATGAAGCAGGTAGAGACGTTGATTAACTTCTTTGAACGTCGCGTTGGAAAGACAATCGCAGGAAGAAAATTGTTTAATGGACCCGTGATCAATGGACTTTGGAGGGTTATTTCCGGAGAGAATTGTAATTGGGACTCGGACGTTAAACCAGAAATAATTGTAAGGGCAGAGTGCTTGCTTGAGTAAGTTTGCAGGATTTAAAACAATCAATTGCAATTTGAAATATTCACTGATTGTAAATATTCCTTAATTCATTTTTTTCAGAACTCTTAATAAAGCTCCGCTCCTATACTTTGCACCGTTTCTACGACATATTGCACCAACTTTTTTTGGATGGACGGATTGGACAAATGCAGTAGACGCTTTTTTTGAGCTGACTGCAAAAACTGTTGCGAAACACTCTCAGGAGTTGGACCCGAAGAATCCACAGTGAGCAATTTAAGGAAAATAATGTCGAGAATGAAAATTGAATTGTTTACGTTTTTGCTTGCAGGGATTTTATTGACCACTACCTTGTGAAAATACAGGAAACTACGGATCCCACTTCAACTTTTTATAAAGAAAAGGGAGGTATTGGTCGTATTAAATTTTTGGATTTCTTTTTCAATTACTTGCAAACAATGGAAATACATGTAACGCTTATATTTTATACGATTTAGTAAAAAACCTGGAAACTATTGTTGGTGACTTGCTTGGAGCAGGGTCGGAAACAAGTTCAATCACTCTATCTTTTGCTACACTGTATCTAATTTTGAATAAGGAAGCTCAAAGAAATGCTCAACAAGAATTGGATCGTGTGGTTGGCTCTACTCGTCAAGTATCTTTGAGTGATAAAGCATCGTATGTAAAAAACCTTTACTAAAATTATGTATCATTATTAATTGATAATTAAAATAAGTTTTTTTTGGGAAATGGGCAGGCTTCCGTACACTGAAGCCATTATGTTGGAAACTTTAAGACTGTCAACCATTGCCCCGTTAGGAGTTCCACACCGAATGACTGAGGATACAATGTTTCACGGCTATTTTCTTCCAAAGGATGTTACAGTTATTGCCGGCTTGTACACAATTCATCACGATCCAAAAATCTGGGGAGAAGATGTGAATGAATTTCGACCTGAGAGATTTCTGAACGAAGATAAAACGCGAGTGATTCATAATGATGCTCTTATGCCATTTAGTGTCGGTAGACGTGTATGCCTTGGAGAGGGTTTAGCGAGAGATAGCATTTTCCTCTTTATTGCAAACATTTTGAAAAAGTTTAATATTGAGCCTGATCCAGGGTGTCCAGTTACGGAGGTGGAAGTTTCATCTGGGCTAGCTATAGAGCCGAAACCATTCAGTTTGGTGTTGACCTTAAGAAATTGATGAATCATACGCAAATAATAAATATTTTTGTCATACTTGATTTCGTTTTGAATTGATTTTTAACCCCAAAAACCTGTTATAATTCAGCAAATGCTGTTGGAATAAAGTGTAAAATGCATAAGAAACCAGAGTTACATAAGCGCAACTTGCTTGGAATAAATTATGATGATAAAACAGGTCCCTGGTTCTTCAAGAATCTAATTCGACCTTCTGGTGTATGTACGTATTATGCATTCAAGCTTGCAATCAGTTTCAATTCGCCCACTGGAGCACAAACACTACGTCCGTCTTATCGATAAATATTGCAAGTTTTATTTTAAGAAATGTCTTACTCTGAAAGTGCATACACAGCGATTCTACTGGTAGTTTTGGTTTACCTATACTTTTGGAAAAACAAAAGAAACCACCGCTATCCTCCAGGTAAAAACTAAACCATATATATGCATGTAAACAATTAACATTTATGTTGTTAAAAATTTAATTCATTTTTCTTATGGAAACTCAGGACCACCCTGGATACCACTTCTTGGCAACATCCTTCAATTAGGAAAGGATCCCATAAGGGTTTTACAAAAATGGGCTAAAACATA
>JAQGAP010001067.1:0-23283 GCA_034697805.1 Orchesella bifasciata | reverse complement strand
TCATGAAGCTCGTAGTTGGGGTTGGGTGTTTATATAAATAATACGTATTTCAAAAGCTGAGGAAGTATGTTTTTATACAAGCACATTCATTAATTTGATGATGATTGTTTGGAAGTCACTTACTAAGACTGGTTCTGGGTTAATCCGGAACAGCTAAGCGTGAATTACAGAGAAACGTTAATTTTTATTAAGAACCAACAATTTATTAAAAAATTGAAAGAAAACTGCAAACTTTTTCATTAGAAATTCAATGTCATATAGAAACGACTTTCATAATAGGCTGTGGAGTGACTTGCAAAATATAAACCAGACGAATATGTATATATATACGTATATATATATATACAGTTCATATAAGTGGTTTTCCTTTTTCCGTAGCTTTCACTCTGAAATGCCCTCTTTATATTCCATTCTATATGTCGTTTCATTTTAATGTTTGATAAGTTCTTTTCAACAAGAGTCCTTTCAGAGATGCATACTTAGAGTAGCCCTTCCTTTTTCGTTATATACATTTTTGTTTCTAGCTCCTAAAAAGCATGTCAGTACAATAGATAGAAAGAAAACAGAATAAATGCTTAATTCAAGAGGAACTTTCTGGTTTTTTGCCTGGTAGCCAAATCCGGAAATCACAAAGTGAAAGTACCATCACACAGTGAGTTGTTGTAACGAAAGTGGTAGTATGTGTGTACTTATACCCCTATATGTTGTTTTTATGTCTTTACGTTATGATGATAAGAATATCTCGTTAGAAAACATTATTACGTATTATATATAGCGTATTGCTTACCTCACAGGGAGGTGGGTTGCTCCGATATGAGGGTACTATTTTGAAAGTGACCGATCCACGGGCTTCTCTCTGTAACAAAAAAAGTAAATGGAAGAGGTTTTCCATTAACGAACGAGAAGAAAGACAGGAACTCAAAAGGGTCAGACTAATGAGCCATCGCGATGCTATGTTACATATGACCGACTACTATTATTACTTCTACGTATTAAGAGTAAATCCCTCTCTCTCGCTGTGACGATGAGACAGAAGATAACGATATAAACTAGAGGAAAAAGGAAAGCGTTACCAACATACCAACATAGTTTGCAACTGATCAACAGTTTGATTGTACACCGGAATCCCATTAATTTCCCTGATCTCATCACCAACATGGAGTGTAGCTTGTCGGTGTATCATTCCTCCATGGAGGATTCTTGCAACCAGGCACCGTCCTTCTTCCGTCAGTCGTAACGTAATTCCCATGGGCTCATCAGAATTCTTCTGAAACTGGACCAGGCGCACCCGAGTCACTTGAGCTTGTTGTTCCAGGTCACTTTCCGGCTCATCATTAACTCCATTCAGGTAAGGATAAATCGCTGGTGGCGTCACGCGCACAGCATCATCCCCGTAAACTTCATGTACTGCTACGTCGTGCGCTTGTAAAACACCCTACATTAAGAAAAACGACAAAAAAAGTATTGTTATAAAAATATTACGTACAAACCACTCTGTAAACAGTCGTATAATAGTATGCATGCATGCATACGTACATTTGGAGTTATAGCTATTTATTTATATTATAACAAGGGGGAATCCTTGTTCTATTGAAGCTTTTTAAAAGCCTGAGCCCGTTCTGGTCGGAACCAAACCCTCAGGCTGGCTTAGCTTAGTCCAGAATATAATGCTTACGCTTACGCTTAATTTAAAACAAAGCAATTGTAACGGCCTGTGTGCTTTCACATTGCATACTTATCTATGAACAGTTTCTCTTTCTACCTCCTTTCCATTTTTTATTTCTGCTAAAATGTATGAACCACATTTTGCTGAATTTCATCAGACCCATTTTCATATCATATCCCCTATTATGCCTCATGCATCACTGCCCTTTCTTTTTCTTAACCATCGAAGAACTAAACTAAACATAGCAGCAACTTCAAGGAGAAACAATTCAAGCAAGCAAGCAGAAAAAAGAAACTGCACCACAAGGCAGTCAGACAGAGTGGAGGAAGAAGCAAAAACAAATCGCATGAGGGAAAAAGAGAAAAAAAAGAGGACGTTACTTTAAGATTCAAACATGATATGCATACAAATGCGATCAGTTCTTTTTATTTTCCATCTTAAGTAGATTCTTACTTTTCGGTTAAACCACCTTTGATTCCTGAAGGAACTTAAAACAGCTGCATAGAACAACAAAAGAGTCATGCCATTTCTCTTCACTAGTTTCAAATTATACCAAGTTTTCTCAACATTCTCTCACTCTCTCAAAAAATGTTCAATAAAAACAAGCCTCTCCCTTTCTTTGTATGATTCCTATTATGCCCAGCCATTTTTCTGGTATATATATGCAATTATTAATACAAGCACAAATGTGATTTAGTCCATAATGCAGAGTAAAATAATAGGCTCCTGTTTGGAACCATATCAAAACAGTAGCGAAATTGCATTGCAAAAGAGTACAGCTCGCAGTACTAGGTAAGTAATCACACCAACAGTATGCATACTATAGTTCCAGTAGCCACAGTCTGGCTAAAATGGTTATTGGGATTGCTATTGCAAAGAAAAACTGGAATATTACAACAGAGAAAGGAAGGTGAAAGTGAAATCGGAAAAAGTCAACCCCTGAGATTTTTTTGGCTCCGTGTAAAAACGCCCTTCTACACGATACACGGAATGTATTTAAACGGTGTACCCGTGTATCTAATAAAAAACTACAAGAAAATCATTTTGTCAGCATGGTTTTTAATCCTAACACCTGACACGGAGCAGAACAATGTTATGTCACTGCATTGCACCGCTTTTTCCATGTTGTTGTTGAACAGATAAAAAAGATCTCTCGGTTGGAATACATTGGGTTTTTCTCATACCAAAGGTGAGAGCATATAATGTGCCAACTTGCATTACTGCTGACTGCCACTACCACCACCGACTGCCCGTTTCTTTCCTTTCTTGGTACTACTCCTTGGTTTTACTTACTTTATCTCCTTTGCCCTTTCAATTCTGTTTCTTGGTACTTTTTACTATCAAACTACATACGTTCATTTCATATCTATCTAATCCCATCTATACAAGTTTACTTGGTCACATAAACGTATCAAATACCTGCTTTTATGCATACACAAAAACAGTGATATTAGATTCATACGATTTTTCTCCACTCTCGATTTTTCGTGTTTTAAAGTAAGCTAAAAGACAGATTACAACATGAGTGAAAAAGAAAACTAGATTTTGCATCGGTCCCATACATAAAACGTATTATACGACTATGTCTGAGTTGAACAAGAACAACAACGGTTTTATGTTTACAGTTCAACATTGTAGTCAGTAAGTGTGGGTATGTACATTACACCGACTCGACTCAATTCCTTCAGTCGTTACGTATCTCAAAAGACCCATTTTTAAGACCATTTCCCATTCCAATTCATCCAGGCGAGCCAGGGAGAGCCTCCGGATGGAGCACTATTGGAGGGCCACATTACACCACCGTTATACTAACACATACGCCAGCCAAAAAAGAAAGCTGAACAAGCTCAAGTGAGAGAGAGAGCATCAGCAGCAGCAATAGTAAAATACGGAAGAAACCTCTTATGCTCTCTGTTAAGATATGCAATCAGGAAAACATGGACGTATGTGAAACTGTTTTGGCAATTCTATACAGTGAACCTCCAACGAGCTTGTGCTAATATTCAGATAAGAAAGAGGAAGAAGAGCAGCAAATATTCAAATATCACAAACAAAAGCATATAAACACAAATGTATGGTAGTACTTTGGTTTTAGAATATTATACAAGAAACCATATGCGGGTGAAAACGGGTTTTGGTAAGGCCAAGTCCTCGAAGCAGGAAAAGTGTACTTCACACATACATCTAAACCATCTATCTATCTATACGCAAAAGAATTCATTCGACCGGACACGACTCCTTGGAGCAGCAAACATGAGGCTCAAATCGGATAAATAACGATAGTCATGTTATGGAGTGCTAGTTCCTTCCAAATTAAATCTTTTCCCAGGAATCCCGAAAGATACTTACTACTTGAAACAGGAGAAAGAAAGGAAAGGGAGAAACTGAAATGTATTACAGCACAGTAACACTCTCATTCCTAGTTTTTCTCTTTTTCTGCATCCCAAATTCAATTCAGCCGTGACCCACAGATACTCTTTTCAACATAAAACCCTCCACATTACATTACACATTGCTCACTAACTCAAGAGGGAAATGTAGTGAAATGCTGATATTATACATATGAAATGAGTGAATGGAATATGGATGTACTTGTATGCAAGCGAGCAACCAAAACATTGGGAGAGAAAAAAAAAATAACAAAAAGCAATAGAAAAGAATTTAGCCACCTCTACACTTCCCCTTTAAAACACGGCACAGGCGACTTAAAAGCATGCCTAGCTATACATACATAATTTTATCTTTTCTTTGCTTTTTAGAATCCTTCGTCTTTCTCACTTCTCCTTAACTTAAATTCAATGCTGTGAGCTTTTTCGCATTTCAAACATTTGAGTTCGGTATAAAAGCCAGTGATGCTCATAAAAATGCATGAACGATGTGAGAAAATAGGTGATTTCATTTTTTACACTTTCACTCACTGAAACGTATTGCCTTCTTTCATATTTAACTCTTCCTTTCATTCTGCACTCTCTTATAAAAGTCGTTTATTGTTTTCCACCATCGCTTTCATCCTTTTTTATGCAAAGATACCCCAACAATTTTTGCTTCATCATTATGTAGACATACACCATTTCACTACTATTGTCATATGCGTCTGTTGCATTACATGAGAGGCTTATGGAAACAGTAAAACAAAACAAAACATGACAAAGGGCGAGAGGGGAACTAGACACACTGGGAGAGTGACAGAATAAAATGGAAAAGAGGAAAAATATTTTACACACTTTGGTGCACTCAAGATTACAGCTAAAGATAACCCTCTACGGCAGGAAAAGGAATAGAGATAACCAAAGAATCATGAAAGAATACAAAAAAAAACGTGAAAAGAGAAATTTCGTCCGTCAATATGTAGTCGTTCCTATAAAAACATTTGGCAGGGCGGAGGACCCTAGGCCACAGGCTTCGACCAAGCCACATATCAGCAGTAGCAGAGAGCCCAGAAGATCATATAGTTTCTGGGAAGTGAAGAGAATGAAACGCGACGTGGCTGGAGTAAACCATATGTATCATCCTGGTGAAAGGATGTGAAAATAGAGAAAGCGAAACAGAGATAGAGCGGAGAAAAGAATAAGAATACGGAACCAGAAACGAGTCACTTGCAGAATAAGCCTATGAAAAAAGGTGCCCATCCTAAGTCCCACGAACCATTTTATATAGGACGACAAAGAGTCATCACATCACATCACTGCCTGTATGCTGCTTCCAACCAGCATATCATCATCGTCATCAAGTCATCGTATTGGGTGAACTCCGATCAAGTAGGGCAAAAGCAAGCCAAACATGCAGAGAAGAATGCATATACATACGTAGAAAAGTGAAAGAGTTAAGAGTTAAACGAAGATACTCGTACATAGGTAAGTTTTGCATACCGATATACCATCATTGGAACACGTATAGTTTATCCAATGTAAGTATATACTATATACTTCATATGTAAGTAAAGACCTAAGGAAAACTTAGCAAACTGGCAAAAGAAGAGTGGGCTAAATGTACAGCTTGTGCTTTAAAACTTGATGCAACTTTTTCTCCAACTCTTTTCTCGAAACATACGTGGCCCATATAAGTACATATGAATAATATGGTACTACAACATAGCACCACACACTACTACCAGCTTTCACCATACAAATTCCATTCCTCTTTGTAGGAAATCCACATCCATTTACGAACGTACATGCCATAACAATCTCGAGAAAATAATAATAATATACGTCTGAAAGCCGAAAGAGTCATGGAAAGAGAATGCGAGAAGCAAAGTAAAACAGAGTGAAAGCATTGTGGATAGGAAAAGGCTTTTGTAGCATTATGCATCAAGCAGCAGCAGCAGCAGAATACATAGGGATCACATCGCATCATACACGTTACTCTATACTACAACAGTAGACCAGAAACTGACTGGAGGAAATGAGAGTAGGGCCATGCGGTGGTGTGTGAAGTGATGTGATGCCATCCATGGATGGTATGGGGTAAAACCCCGGCAGAATCACTCGCTCATCGCCAAGGAGACGGCCTTCGGAGGCTGAGCCGCCTTCGTGGATCCCTGAGGTATCGATCACTCCTTCTCAAGCCCGGAAAAAGTACTCTCTCGCTCTTTCCCCTCTACATTGAGTTCTCTCAACATCAGCAGAGTATCAACATCCCAAAAGCAGAGCCAGAGTCGTTCTCTACCAGTTTTTTCATTGCATTGCATTACCATTAGTCTACCATTGCTAGCTCTGCGAGAAAGAAAACGGGCGCATGGCTCCAGCGTCCGCAGAACATTATGTATATCACCAGAGCCCATAACCTATGCAGCCACACATATATTATCTTCTATCTACAACTTGCTCTTCTTTTTCCATTTTATGTACCAACCATAATGTACCCTGCTTTCTCTCTAATGTAATACAGCATAGAGCATATAGCCTCCTCGCTTTTCCCAGATATTTTTTCTCTACTCTTTTGCCCTGCTACAACAACTTTCTCTCTGCTCTAACCAACTTCAAATAAGACTATGACACAAATAATATGTGCATGAATTGAAGTAGAATAGGATGTGGTACTGATGCTGCTGATGCTGATGCTGCTACGACTCTCTCCCACTACTTCTACTACGAACTACAACACCACTTTGCTCCCTCGTCTCTGTCGGCTTTTCTCTATCATATTTATGAATATGACTTTCGTATTACTGTTTTACCACTATAATATACTTTATGTGCACTACAAAACCTACAAAACTTAAGCATTAGAGAAAAAGCTTCCAAACTACTGTGTTACTCACAGTCGCTGCTTTCTATATTGCTTGTTACTTGAAGAAGACCCAATGCCTTCATCACACACTTATTCACACGCGTACAGATACTGCTTTTAAATACATACATTCGACTAGTACTCCATACATTCAATATCTTAAAAAGTCCATAATATATTATATTATAGGCAAAAAGTATAGATCCAATCCTTCCGTCCTTTTTTGCTTTTCATATCTTCCATAACCACATTACAATACTTGAAGAGAATAAGAAACAGAGAAAAAGGAGGTAGATAGAGAAATTTACTTTTTGCTTAAAAGAAGGAAGGAAGAAAACTACTTGAAAGGGAAGAAGAAAAAAGACTTGCGAATTTTTCTTCTGTCTACCTACTTACAGAGTCATAAGTGCTCCATTCTTTGCATGCATGCATGCTTGTTTGCTTTCTACACATAAAGGGATAATCTTTCTATCTAGACTACCAAATGTTGAATGTTACATATTCGAGACTTGTATTTCTATGAGAGCTTATTAACGGTGATGGTGGTGTTGGTGTGTGTCGGCGAGAGAAAAAGAGGAACATCATCATGAGAATCTCAAATAAGCCGTTATTATATAACAACGATATAAGCTTCTTTTTTTCTTTTATTTCCTTGCTCTTGTATTTCTACAAGTTTGAGAAGATCCAAGTTTGAGCCAGGAGCCAGAACAGAACCTTCTACTGTAAAAACACCAAACATACTTATGTACGTCTCTAGTGTGTACGTGTAAATGTGAGTTAAGCAATCCACCGTGAAAATTCATGAATAATAGCTTCTTCACACCTTTCCCACTTATGTCACGTTCCAAGCATTTTTTGTAATCAGCAAAAAGTTGTGGAAAAGCCAGCTTCCTTTATACCCTCCTGAGAGGGAAAAAACAAGGCGTGATTGAATCAATATTGACTTTTGCCTTATGGTACACGTCTTTTGAGAATCGTTGTCATCATCCTTTACAGATTTTATTTTGCTTTCTATACAGATGCTTGTAATATGTGGTGCACGAATGCATTTTTCTCATGTATTTCACTTGAGTACAGGACGCTTGTTAAAACTAGAAGTTATATATATATAAAAATCCAGTTTAGTTTCATCAAAATGTATGTACGCATAAAGTATAATACAGGGATCTGATAATGCAAATATAATTTCTTGCCGTTCCATGTTAAGAGCCAAGAAAAAAAGTAAAAAGTATGAAAATTGCTGTGTAGGCCATGTTATTATATCATGGTGAGCAGTTATTTCCTTCTCAGTCAGTTACTTCCTGTCTTATCCCACAACTTCTTCCATTTACTACCAAAAAAGATGATGAAAAAAATATAAAGACAATTCTGCCTTTAAGACCTAGCGTTTCTATCTTAAAAATGTTTTTAAAAGAACTAAACAGCAAGATAGGTTACAGCAAAGCCCATAAGAACACAAATTCATGTTGACTAGAAAGACATTGGCTTTTTCTGCCTCCCAAAAAATAACCTAAACCAAACGCAGGGTAGGGGAAACGAAGAGAGGAAGAGATGAAAAAACTGCATGCTCATCAAGTCATAAAATTCCCGTGGTACTCACTCTTTCTTCACACACATACTCACCAGACTCGATGCCCAACAACATCATATGTATATGATCATTGTGGCTCCGTGGGCACTAGTTAACCCTCAACTTTCTGTAAGGTCCTATATGTTTATACAAAAAACAAGGACGGAACTATACGAGGCATGGTATGGCGTGATAATTAGCACTGCAGCGAACAACATTATGCAGCCTCAACACTTTTTTAAGTTTATTCTTAACTTTTATGTGCCCTCTTCTCAGCGCAGTCATTCGTATCACTAAGATATATAATATGTAAGGTCATGCAACCACGAAATAAGATGAGGACTGCGACGATGATGAAGCAACACAAAAGTCTGAGAAAAAATTGCCTTCTTATTTTACTTTACTTTACTACACTTATTAGCTGTTCAGTTCTTCCTAAGAATGAGTGAGAGCCGTCTATTAATTTCACCACAATATCCACCCCGAGACTTAAGAGAACCAGTCCGCATTCATTAATCTTAACACTATGTCGACTATGTGAAGTAGTAGGAGCACCAAGTTACCGAGCAGTAGAGTGGAGGAAAGTAGTAACTATCCTAATAACTACTTCCTGCCCTCTTCCGTCTTTCTTTGCCCATCCTCATTTCTTGTTTTCTGTGCTACTTTTCCCTAACCATTCTCATCACTTTTTACCTCACAATTACATTAACACTTTAACTGCTTGTCGACTGACGCCCATTACTAGAGAGCGAGCGACGAGCATGTAATCAGACAGTCCAAAGGATCACTGTCAGAGGTTTATTGGTATACAAACAGCATGGCCTACAAGCGCTCACATACGTATAGTACGTATACACAGATACACAAAGTGAAAGCATTTGTTGAGCATGATGAAAAAGGGTACGACTTGTACCGTACGAGATGATCAGCAGAGGTCCCCAATCCACAACCATTAGTATAGTCAATTCCACCAACTATAGTTTCAATTGTCAACCCGCAATATGCTTACATACATATACAATGAACGAATGCTCGACAGTCAGTCCTGGATGTATTGTATATCGAACGTGATGCGAAGATGATGCGGTGAAAGTCAAGTAACAAAACAGAAGCTACCAGACGACGACGAAGAGTGCAATCAAAAGGGACGCAAAGGAAAAAGGAGAAAGAAAAAAACAAAGATCGATGACCAAATCTTCAAAGATGAGTGGCACTTGCCACTTGTTTCCTGTAAAATAGCAGCAAACAGCAAAAAACACCAACACCACCAGTAGCAGTCACACTACATCGATGAAAACAATTCCCAACACGGCCATTTTTTCCTGTACCTTTCCAACCACTTCATGTGCACACTTTTTGAGTCCCCAGAGGGTGTCTGTTTGGCATGAACACGACAAGCATGACACAAGATGTGGTTAATGCATGCACGGTAAAATGCATAGTCACTCATCATAATGATGAAATGCTATTGGCACAATTGTAATAACATCTGAGACCGGAACGGCTGTGACACACAATTTTTATATGACAGGGATGCATTAATAATATCGCGAAAACTCCTTCTCCTACTTCGCAACTGATATATTTGCCAATTCCCCACATTATGTTGAACAAGGGGAAATAATTCGATCCATTTCGAGCAAATACTATATTAGTCTGGCAAAAATATGATGACGGAACACATTGGGCATTCCTGTGCAGTGTCGAAAAGATTTTTATGGGCATTCGTTGTTGAGCCTTCGTAAAATATCCTTCCTTCCGACCCAACATATCAGGAAACAACTCTGTTATTATTGAAGTGGCACACACGGATGCATTGCAGACAACCTTTTTTACTGCTTGATGCATTTAAGTGAGAAATTTCAAGTACAGATATAAAAAAACGGAAACCCTAACTAACAGTCGACTTGCGTTAGTGAGTATCCCCAAGCAAGTAACTTTCACCAAACGCCACGCTCATAATTTATAGATAACATCAGCATTACAAAATGATTGCACCATAAGAGAAATGTAACTTTTTTTTATATATAATTTCCAATTTAGAAGAAAATATTTTCACTTCTCCAATAAAAAATTCCATGAAATCAACATTTATCTTCGGGCAACAGCCGGAGAGCCAATATATCATTAGAGGGTGAGACTTTTTCTTACTGGTGGCGGTAGCACGTAGGTATATATGAATTTTTATACTTATCCTTCCTTCACTTTTTACTTTGGTTCAGTTGACTTAAAGTAAGTCAATGTACGAAATGTATACCTACGCATTGGCAAGCTTTCGTTTACACTCGTTTAATGCGGCCTCCAGTCAAATACAATACATAATAGGCCTACTACAAACATGCGAGCATAATACAGCCGGAAATATATAATGATTACAGATGAGTCAAAAAGGAATCCCCATCCAAAGTCCCTCAGCTTTATCGCCTGGTGCCCTCCCTTACTGGACACAGTGGAGAAAACAGATCGGGAGTAGAAAGAAAGAATACTCAATATACGCCAAATAAATAGGCGAAAGAGCACCATAATACATGGCATTTCATTATATAACATTTTTCAGCAAGCCTTTCCCTCACTTCAACTTTTTCAACTCTCGTTTGTATACATACAGCATACTTTCGAAAAATTTGTATTGTAATGCTAGTAAGATCTACAAAGGGAAAAATGTAGCAAAGAAGAGAGAGAGAGAGAGAAAAACTTTTTCCACTAAAGGAAAAGCAAAATTGTATGGTTGTTTGCTGCATGTCTCTGACAGTGGCAGGCTGGAACGGGAAAAAGAAAGTAGTGGTGACGCTACTTGCTCTCCTTTAGTTTTTCCCCTTCTTATCTTCTCTGGCTGGTTACAAAGGTTACTTTTGGTAGCTTTCACTATCTGAAGGCTTCAAACCAGTGGTGCATGTATACTTAGTTACTACTAGCATTATGGTTTACTTATGGTATGTAGAAGTGGGATTCTCTAGTTTTTTCCCTCAAGTCCCTCACATTGTCTGAGTAGCCTTATGCGTAAATATGTACATGTTATTTCTACGCCTTACACCATAAATTTCACCTTGGATTTTCTCCCGTTCCGTTTTCTTTATAACTTTCATATTCTTCTGTCATTGTCCCGGTGAGATACACATTTTGTACCCATGAGGAATTTCCGAGAAAGCATTTAAAGTCTGCTTTATACCCCTCTTCTATTTTATCTACATTTTGTGTTGTTCGTTGCTTGTCTCGTCGCCCTCTTTTTTTCTTCCGCATCAATGTCCCTCACTTCAATGACCGAATTTAAACACTGATGTGTATAGCAATTCTTGAGACATGGTGAAATCAAAGGTTTCTCTCATAACAAGAGCACTTGTTATTTTCAAACCCAAAGGAATCTCAGAATAAAAAGAAAACTAAACTGTGATCTCTGTTTGTCCATGGAACACTGGCATAGAGTGGTTCTTACTTATTTACTCCACCGTAGAAGAGATGTCAACTATATAAGACAGTTAAATGTTCGGCTCGGTTCATAATAATAATAATATAACAATCCTATATTGGGTTGCAACGGATAAAAATATCCAAACGAATCCAACACAATCCGCTTATCACTGATTTATCCTATTTCATTCCCTGTTAATGCGAGTTAAATTGTTGTCTGCTAAGGACACCTGATGTTAATCCAACAAGCACAAAAGCTAAATACTCCCGTAAAAACTGTGGTCTTCTGTCTAGCAACTCTGCTCTTAAAAAGAATAAAAAGAAACGAATGACGAAAGAAAACAAAAAAGAAATGGAAGAAAAAAGTTGTTCGCAACACAATGGCATGGCCGTGGCGGATGCCAACAAATGGATATAAAGTGTCCATCTTGAATCTTGAGAACCAAACAGAAATCAACGTCAGAAAAAAACTAGCCTTGCCTCGCCTACTCTATCCTCTATATAAACTGTACATTCTTAATGAATCTCGAATCGAATGTATATTGTAATACTCGAAGAATGTTTGTCCCAGTTACACAAAATGGCTTTAAAAATACAAAGGAATTAAGAAAATACACAAATATTTATATATGCATACAAATATCCGGTAAATATTGTAGCCACAAAACAAAGTGGCTATACAAAAAAAGGTCCTTTTTGCCACCAAACTTATACATTATACACACAGTAGCAGTATACTACTACTGCTGTTGTCTCTGGCAGAAACAAGGGATTGCACAACTTTCATCACATACTAAAGAACCGGATAGGAGTTATCCACATCTAACTTATGTACTTATAATTTTTTGCTCAAAAGTTACCAAACTCAAACTGTCTGACGATGTCACAACTTACAAGCAGAAAAAAAGTTTTTCTCTGTATTTCATTCTATTCTATTACACTTTTCTTTATCTTCCCCCTTTTTCAGTCAGACTGATACCTGTCACTAAAAGAAAATTCACTTTAACTTACAGTCCAACGAAAATGGCTATCCATACATTTTACACTTCCAAGCCTCCTACTGGTACTATTACCGAGCTATGATATGCAGTCGTTTTGAAGGATTTATAATACAAGTTTAGTTTATGGAATCCCTAAACACCGCCTACAACATATATAATTCATATTTCATTTTAGCCATTTGAACCTGCGAAGTGGACTGGTCCATAAAATTCAAATTACTACTTGAAAGAGTCGAAAAGAAAGAAGAAAGTAAGTGGAGGTATCATATCTACAAATTTTCTTCAACTGACTTGTCTCACTTGGAACTATCTCAACTCATACTGCAGTACGGTTTCTTTCCCCTGTTTATGCATATGAAATGGTTGTGCTTCATCATAACCACTCACAAATGTCAAAACCTTGTCAAAACACTGTTCCACCACAAGGAACTTGACAAACATTCTTAGAAATTGGATGAGTCAAGTGAATTTCCCAATTTCCTATAAGGAGTTAAGCTAAGGAAGCCGAGGAATAAAACTGTAAATGGTAACAGGAATCGCTTTCCTGAGAAAATCTTGTGGAATAATCAATATCAGTTTAATAGAGAATGATATCACCTTAAGTTTGCCACCCCATATGGGAATTATGGGTATTGGCAAAAGTACTCAAGAGATGAGAGAGAAGTGCTACCATAACAAATTCGCAGTTTCCAACCAAAAGGAGACTATGAATAAATCATTCATTCACCTTGCCACTACTTTACTTTTCGTTCCAAACGACCGCATTTCTCCCTTTTCTTTTAACAGTAGTCAATTGTAGCAGTTGCAGACGTTTCCGTGTGTAACTTTGAGCTTTTTGCTCTCTTTGCTCTTGTTCTCCACATGAGAAATCTTGCAAAAGACTTTTAGCAACTTAGTAACACCACTGCCAACATCATGCCAGGCCACACACCATTCATTTATAAGAAATCTATATCACATTCACATAAAACACGTATCGCTATACCCCTTAACCCGAAATGTGCCCTCCTCTCACTGTCTGACTCAATCCGAAACTTGCATAGCTATAATATTATGTGAACTGAGGAGTAGGTATAACTTGATCTCCTCGCTCTCTCAAATTCGATTGTCTGTAATATGTATATACATTACATACTACTCCATTGAACAAAAAGCAGTTTATAGAACATTATGAATGCATGCCTGCACCCTTTAGTTTCCTATAGGTAGTGTAGGGTATACTGTTTGACTGAAATAGCTAATTGTGAGTTCAGCCACGTTGTCTCACTTGCCTTTTTTACATTCCTTTGCTTTTCACTTTTGTTGTAATAGCCCTAGAATTCTCTCGTATTCTCTGTTCATATCATAGACATACACTCAATTCCATTCACTACCTCACCAAACCTTTTCATCTAAAATGCCAAAACGCTTATATGCGAAGACTACAAAAACTGAGTAATACTTACAAAAAAGCATTTTCAACAAATAACTAATCGCTGGTGTTACACACATTTCAACTCCAATTTCATACAAAATTCCGACACAGATCGGTCCCAAAACTGGTTGTTACAGAGAAGCAAATCTTCCAACTCTCTTTCCTTTCACCAACCCTATTTCTTGCCTTGCCATTAGAGGAGTTTTTAACTGACAGTTCAATAATAGATTGGGATTCCTGTCACCTTCAACCAACATCTTTTTCTGGTTGTGCTTTCCAGAACAATTTGAAAAATCTTTCACAAGCACATAACTTAGGAAAAGGACGAATGCTCAGGCATACATACGTGATTACATAACTTACCACGAGTGCATATTCTATGCCAGAGGATATGTTATCTAAGCTCAATTGATAGAAGTCTTTTTTTGCCAAGTTACAAATCACAAAATCAAGATCCAGTCATTACACTTACAATAAAATAATCCCTTCCATACACGGGTTCCAAACGCCTAGCACCACCTGCTTAACAGATTTTAACTTCGGAAATGGCAAGATGTTGAATGACTGTGTGAGCAGTGTATCGAACCATTGGATCTTTACCGTTTCCTACAATAGGAAGATTTTAATCTAACACAATTTGGTGCATTACATTCTTGTAGGAGTAAAATACAGTCACAATGATATACAGCATGTTTTTTTTTCTCCATTCCTTACAAACAGCCCACGTATTCAATCTCTGCTATATATGTATATAAATTACTTTTATATAACAAAAGGGACTAAAGGAAGAAGGGATTCTTTGTTTGCTTTCATATGTATATATACTACATACAAAAGGGACCAACTATTCATCACGATAAGCACGTTATAGAGTCATGCGGGTTAGTCATGCATAACATTCGGAACTCCTGTAAAACACATTTTCTGAACACCACTTCAACTCCAACATGCTCACCGAATGCCTTGATCATGATGATGATTGCAAAAGGAGAAAGGAAATGCTATGAAATTGTATTCATTTCATATCATATGCACCATACAAGCCAATGTACGTGTACAGAAAAAAAAGGTACTCGCATTCGCATAAAACCTATCTGTATCTCAAAACGATATTAGATTAGGTAAACGAAGTGATGTGCCGAAATCTGTTCGTCCCGAGAAAATTTCTTATCATGCCAAGATGCATGCATACAAACAAACAATTGAATCGTTATAACAAGCAGAATATTATAGTTTTATTTTATACTAGGCATGATTCTAACAAGCTACATTAATATCAGTACAGTATATACTGACTGAATAACGTCCTGATGATGATAAATCTAATAAGCTCCATCGCTTACTATCCTATCTATCGACTAGATGAGACGTGTCTTGGTGTTCCCCCTTAATCAAAATTCCGATGAAAGTCTATCGACAAGCTAAAGCTAAGCCGAACGAATGTATAAAATACATGGGATAAAACGACGTAGTAGGTTGCAAAGTTACAATACCTTTGGACCCATGTACTTTAGAGTGTAAAAAATGTTTCCCAAAACACTACATCAATTTAAGAGTAAAAACTAACAAGTTTGCACTTTCACTTTTTTGGTTATTTGTATGCATGAAGCCACCACTGTAGCCAACGTAATGTACCTTTCCCACAAGAGCAATAACCAACAAATCATCCATAAAGCACCACTCCTAAGTGACAACTCGTTATAAATGTCATGGCCGGTAATAAACTATTATACAGCAAACTACAATCTGAATGAGAAGGGGGAAACGTGTCAAGTTACGGGAAAAAACTTGTCTATGCAGGAAAGTCGTCAAGTAATATTGATATTGCTGTATATACAACTTTGAAAAAGAATTTTGGCAGTGTATAATGCAATTGTCGGGTTAAGGGGGAATCGAAAAAGTCAGTTTCGCATTGCGCAAGAAAATGAATAGGAAGAAAAGAGAAACTCTGAAGAGAAAATCACGACAACACCAACTTTTGTACTCAGTGCCATCATATTATACAATACATATTTCTCTCAATGAAAAAGCTATAGCAAGTATCTTTAACAAAGTAATAGTCGGAGAGATTCATGAATACGTATAACTTTGTATTATCCACTACTATCCACATTGTGAGATGAATACATTATAATATATGTATGTATATGGGAAAGTTGCGATACATTTGTTATTCTGTATGAATCTAGTTCATGTCTTTTCCAGGAAGTTACAACTTTCTTTACAGAAGATGCATACAATTTAAAACGAAAAAGCCTGTTGTTGTATGAAACAAGAAAAGCAACAAAACCGCACATCAGCTTTCTCTAGAACCGACTTGAAGAAAGCTGCATACCCACAATATAAATTATTATCTGTTCCTTGTATTTCTGGATGCAGCCGATTCCTTATTCATAGCAACTCGGCGAAAGTCAGCTTAAAAAGTAATGCCTTTTGCTTCGCATTTTTGTGTGTGTGTGTGTGTGCTTTTTCTATTCTATATGTGAGCAGTATTATACATAACTTTCGCCAGCGTACGTGCTTCTTACGGAAATGAATTTGCATTATTTCTTTCTCCTTTTCTAGTCGAAGAACTAAGGACCAGCAATTATACAGATATAATGACCAAGAATATTTCGCAAGCAAAATGAGCTTGTTCGTTATAGCTGTCTACACACACTGTATGTATGAAGCAAACGACAGATTTAATGCAGGAATAAAAAAGTACGTGCACTTTTACAGTCAGTTTTCCTATAAAATTTTAAAGCACACCATTTGCATAAAGTTTATTGCACATTGTGGAACATCATACTTATTCTATGAAGCAAATGAGAGAAAGGTTTAAAATAATGCCTGGTGCTGATGATGATGGTGGTGGTGAACATGGGGTCCGTGTTGGTGTGGAATATAACCATTTGGGATGGGAATCCCGCTGGGATTATGGATCGGACAAGGTGGAGGGACATAATCCAAATATTCCGGATGATAATATGGAGCAGTGTAATCCATACTACTGGACTGTTCCGATCCCGGCAGCCTCAGTGATGATGAGTATGATGAACTTAATCATTCACACTAATTGAAACAGGCACGGCAAACAAACTTCCTAACATTTGCTATATCGTGACACGAACCAAACGCTGTCAGGTTGGTTATTACATAGAGATGAATTTCATTTGTAGCATAGGTATGACTTTCCCTTTCATGACATAATGCATTAATTACACGAATCACTCTAGTAATAATTACTCTTATAAAACACTCGTTTGTTCGTCATTTATTAAGTACGGCTCCGATTTCCTTGTTATAGATTTTCCGATGAACTTTTAGATAAAACACATTTATGCAGCATGCATATCTTGGTGTATATTCTAATGACGAGTGTCATCCCGAGTGCAGTGAAAGTGGCAACACATTGCTCTTACTACATTTGATTTGGTTAACAAAAAGCAGACGATGATCGTAAATGTTGATCGTGCAATAGTGCAGTCAAGGGAAAAAGTGATAGAGCGAAACGAATAATCCAATCAATGTAATAGTGTGGGGAACCATGTGGATGGAGTGATAGGCATAATAAAAAGTGAATGCGATAAAAAATCGCTTTCCTCTTCAAAAACTGAAAATTATTATTCCAAAGCCACGGCCTATGTGATGAAAGAGATATATTATTGAGAGGATTGAAACAGTATGGTAAATACACGGAATTCACGACCAAAATGGTGGTTGATACTGATTGCTATGAGCAAATGATGAACAAAAAATGAATAGTAGCAGTAGTCGATGCAGATTTGACGGCATGATGCCTTCTCACCACAACAAGACAAGAAGTATGTAAGAAGTACACAGCACCACAGATCTGGATGGACTGACCAAACAAGAGGACGAGATGGCTAGAAGGGCCACCACGGAGGAGAAATAAAAAGCGAGAAAATCGTATGTTTGAGCGACGAAACTAGTTAGCATTGCACATAGATACATATATACATATGTATACACCATATTACCCACTGATGTAAGTATTAGACTCATGCTGAACGAATGTTATGTGCGAACAAAGCTCAGACAAGCGAGCACAAGTCATACCCATTTTCCCTTGTAAACCAGAGTGAAAGAGAAAGAAGAGAGAGAAATTGGTGCATCAAGAAGCGCTTCACGCATGTTCCTCATATCATATAGGAAACTGAACGGCTCGGCTCTCCAACTCGATTCCCTGAATGAAATCTTTTTTCCTTTCTCCTTAACTTAACGTTCTCTTGCTGGCATTGCTGGAAACTGAATCTCTCAAACTGTTCTATGTGCGTTTCAGCGACTTTTCTTCAAACTACCTGCTACTACGTTGGTAGGTTGCAGTTTCGGTGTAGCTAGCTACACATATCCTGGTATACAGTACATCAAAGCTACTATACAGCTTGCATTCTTCTAGTGCTGCTGTTACATGAACAGGAAGCTCTCAAAAAATTCCCATCTCTCTCCGACAAGCAACCAATGGTGTGTGCGTATTAAGAGTAGAATTAATGCAACGAGCAAACTCGAACACACGACGACTGCGACTTACTATATACATACAACAACAATTTGCTTGCTAAACTTTCTCTTTTTTTACTTACATTCTTTTATGCTTCTCCTTGTTTTCAAGCTAATGTATATGAACATGAACTAGTCGTTGTCGGAGTTGATAGTAATACTCATCAAAAAGTACCTTAGTACATATTCATGGTATTATTACGATGCGACCTTACAACAACCAACCATAGCGGCAACTCCGACCTTCGTAGTTTATCCACAAAGAGAAAGACCCTGCTTAAGCTATCTGGCAGAGTCATTCGTTTTCAGTGTACATTCTTATCTTTTCTTATAACCTCTTGTGGTATTCCAAAGTCGTATTAGGATGTCATCTGCCAGATTGTTTTTTATGCAGGTTCATTATTTTCTAAGCTCTTTCTTGCTGAAAAAACTACCCATCTTGTTAGAAACGACAGGAAAATCCTACCTAAAGAGAGAAGCAAGTCTGCAGAAAAATATGCAATGATTCACAGTACCATAAAAGAAACTGTCAAGCTTGGGCTACCAGTAGCAAAGCTGCTTTATTTGCAGTTACAAGATTTTTGTTGCTAGTACCATAAGCAAAGGTAATGAAACTAAATGGATGCATACCTGAAAAAACGGCTGTGACAATACAAACCGCAACTGCTCTAAGTGGGTCAATACTGAATCAGATGTATCTCTTGATTCCAAAGCATCTAGCACAATATCCATTACGTCTCTACAAGTATCTACACTGTCAGGCTGTGGGATCTTCCCACATGACAGGTTAGCAGTCGAGATCAGGTCGAAGATCCGGAGGATTTTAGATAGTTTGGCATCACTAAGGACATCTGAAGGAATAGCAGAATCTCTGGGAATTATCAATGATTGCATGTCTTCCAAAGCGTCGATGATGAGGGTAACAGCTGTACAGAATAAGAGAAAACCATTATAGGTTTTAATTAGTAGATGCATACAATTTTGAAAAGTAGCAGTTATGGTACACATTGATATGTATTTATTAGCCCAAGAACATATAACAACGTACCATCAGTTGTGCATTGGTCAGTTCCCCCGGCATCATATGGTTCCGCACATACTGAATTCCAATGTGGCGATGAAACAGCATTTAGAATGGCACCTTTGAGTTTGCGTCGAGCATTAAATGCCCTTAGATTGTGTACAGTCTCGTAGAGATGAGTTCTGGGACATCGCTCACGATCCTATAACAAAACGGAAAGGCGTCCATAAGCATAAGGTGCAAATCGCATCTAAAACTGATCTAACCTTTCCTTAACCCTGTCAATTGGATGGGTTAGCTTACCTTCAACCAAGGATGATCCATAACTTCTTGTATTGTGATTCGCTTGTCAGGTTCCTTGCTCAGCATTTTCCTCAACAGATCCTTCACATCAGATCCTACACTGTTTTCCCAAAAGGGACCGCTAAGATCAACTTCCGCGTTCAATATCTGATTGTAAAGTCTTTCTTTGGTTCCAATAAACGGAAGAGTTCCACTTATGAGCAAATACAATAAAGCTCCAGCAGACCAGATATCAACGGGTTTCCTGAAAATTTAAAATGCAGTAAAGGCTTACATCAACAAGCCACAAACTTAAGAATCCCATTACGAGTAAAGCCAGGTATTATTAAAAATTAATTCAATTACCCATAGTACTCCCTAGCCACGACTTCTGGAGACATAAAACTAGGTGTGCCGACCCTTCCCGTTTTTATTCTTTGTTTTGTAGGATCTGAATTCAGTTGAATTGCTAGCCCAAATCCACCTAGCTTGACAGGCGCCGAGTTTTCTTTAGTTGCCAACAGTACACAGTGAGGCTTAATATCACGATGGATTATATCATTTTCATGGCAGTATCTAATAGCATCCAGAATCTGCCTCATATAATGACTAGCTACGGCTTCACTGTAAGCAAATCCAGCGCTCACACGAGAAACAATTTCAAAGCAGATGTCCATACCATCCATACTGTAATAACAAAAAGGTGAAACAAGAATGATTTTAAACTCGGATTTTCTTAAAATGTACATGACAAAGTAAATTTACATACAATTCAAAAACCATATAAAGAAGCCCATCAGATGAATAGGTCTCCAAAAGCTCGACGATGTGCGGATGCTTGAGCATATGACATGTGGTTGCTTCACCTGGGGAATAGCATAAAAGTGATAGTAATAATAATAATTGAAATGCACTAAGTGGTTGAACATAGCTTAAAATTATTAAATTTTTAATTCAGACTCACGTTTTAAATCATCGGTAGAAAAACCCGGACTTGATGTAAACCTGGCTACGTCTATTATTTTTACAGCATACTGGCATCCCGTTTGCCGATGGATGCAACGCCTGACTACACTGTATGGTCCCCTAAAAACAATAGACCGGAATTGAATTTTTATGTAAAAACAAGCACAATTCTACAATCAGATATAGATACGACGAAGCACTTACTTGCCAATGACTTCACATAGTGCGTACACGTCATCAAACAAAATCTCTTCCTCCGCCATGGCTGAAGAGGTTTTTATTAATTTATTAACTGAACAATTAATAGACAAATTCAAAAGATAATAAAGATAAAATGTTTCGAAGACAAGGTGTTCACATTGAAGACATACTCGAAATGGCACTGATGGTTGTTAAAAACTCTGCGCAGAACAACTCCTCTCAAACGTAACAATTCTAAACTACTACAAGATAAAAACTTTCTGTATTCGTTGAATGTTTAACCATAGCTTGTTGAAACCATAATATTGCATGCATTCAATATTATAAAACTGTGGATCTTGCTCTGTGTTATTCCCACGTTAGATATTCACTACTGTAAGTCATTTTTAGCTGCATTAAATGCTGTCCCCGGAGATAAACGGAGGTGCTCTGAAACTTGAACCTACTCACATACTCAAGGGGAAGAATGTTTATTTTCTTTTCATAAAAAACAGCATTTATCTGATTTCTTGTGCTGCCAAAGGGTCTGGTATCATCAGAGGGTTCACTCCATCGCTAGTAGCTGTGTGTGGACTCACTATTTGAAAAGAATGTACTTTATCCACTAACAACCTCAGTAAATATTCGTCCTTAAAAACCATCGTGCCACGAAGTGTAGCAAGTTTCGTCACAAACTTTCTTCAAGTCAACGCTGCTAGCAGAGGGTTTGTGGAACATTTTCCTTCTCCGTTTCATCTCCTATCCGAGAGCAGTTGCCAGTGTATCAGAAAACACGAGTTTCTGACTACAGCTTCAACATCTTCAAAATTTTCTGTCTTCATCTTCAACTATTCAGGTCCTGCCCAACGAAGTAGAGTCGCTTAAATGTAATGAAGAGGCCGATATTTACTACAAAACAGAAAAACAAACAAACATCTCTCAGTTAAATATTTAAAATCATACATAACTAAACTAGCAATTTAAATACTCGTCAAAATGCCTAAATCACGTCAACTCATACGTATTTACTCCATGCAATATTTACATCCCCAACTACATACATCCCAATAACTACAACTGACTACTACTGACTGTATTTAAGCAAAAGGAAACTCCATCTTGCACCAAACTGGCTGATAAACTGAAAGCAGTCTTTCACCACCTTATCAAAACAACATAATCTCCATCCCTTCCTCCCAAAAAAAAATGGGCCAAAGGTATACACACTTACACAACTAAGCCTGACGGCTACTGAAAGACAAGTAACCAACCAGTTACAATACCGCAGGATGTAAATTTTTAATTATTGGGGGAAGAAGAAATTCGGTTTTTGACAGGAAACACCACACAAGATGAATAAGTAGTAGTAGATGTAGGGGTACAAGTGTGAGCGAGTAAAGCACACAAGATGATCATATAAAGTCTATAAGAACTTTTTGTTTTTTTCTTCTCAGAGTCTATCCAAGAGAGAAAACTGACAGCAAGCAGATACACACATGATCCCAGATATATATATATCGAGAAAAAAATGTAAATAGTTATTAAATGGGAGAGATGTGTGAGTTGATGTATTTTGTACATACAATCAGCCTGAAAATATCTCTTGTTGATATGATGAGAAGATGTGCTGGGATTTTGTTAAGTGCGGGTGCGGCGATCACTGCTTCGGTCGGTCACTGCTTCCGCCCTCGTTCGAGGCATCAGAACAGTCCAGCAAGCTCCAACAACTCCAACTCCAAACCAACTTGCTCCGGTATCATAAAAACCAACATTCACCAGCAGGAGTAACAGAACAACTCCAGAGAGTATTATACCCACTATATCTCATACATTGTGAACGTGTGTGTGTTTTGTACATAGCCCTATACTACTCCCGTACATGTAGCTTCTTCCTTTCTAATCTTTCAGGCTTCGTTTTCTTCTCACAGCAGCACCTCTCTTTACACTTTTTTTTCTCCCTATTATCATTACTTAAACGCACGAAAAAGAGATACGTGGTGAAACATTTATAACGTTATGTGGCATACCTATCTATGTTAA
>JAQGAP010001066.1:0-23284 GCA_034697805.1 Orchesella bifasciata | reverse complement strand
CAAAAGCTACTGCAGTGCTGATTATAAATATGCAGTCGGGAAGTCGAACAGGGTCAAAGGTCACTAGAATGACCATGGCACTAAAGTCATAAATTACGAAATTTTATTGTCTAAAGGTACATTTCCACATCTCGAATTGTCGGGTTTATTATTAGAGCCCATGAATGCGTAACCAACACGAGGAGTTTATTCTCAGCAATTTATGTTTGTTTATGAGCAATAACACCATTTACGAGAACGAGTTCATTTATCTTTGAAGCTCATTTCGTTTTCCCCATTTTAGTTCTTTCTTTTTGCCCACTAAAATGAATGTTTACATGCTTATTGCTATTACTTTACGATGCCATACAACACATAACAGCGTCCGCTCCGTCCTGGGCTGACTGATGATTCTGCCCAACATGCTTTGTTCAGCTCATGATAATTTTTGTTGCTTCTCGTTCGGTAATTCAGCTGCTTCGTCACTGTCGATGGCAATCTGCAACAGATGAGTAATAAAAGTTGTGTGGAATACTTTGCTATAAAAAAAGTTCAAAGGGAACGGCAAACGACAGTTCCATGCAACGTAACCGAGTCCAGCATTAACTTCTTTATGTGTCCTTTTATACATTGTGGGGAATATCGGATGAATGATGTCATTTATGAGACTATACGGCTTCGTTTTTGCTCTCCTTCCAGGAACCAAGTCGTAACATATATCTGCCATATCTACTTCACTTTTTCAGCCCGAGAGAGATACATAAATTAGAGGGGCGAGGGTTCCGTTCTGTTATGTCCTTTATTATTAAACAAATCTTATGGAGTACTGCCCCTTTTGTGTTGTAAAAGCTATTTAACATTCAGCTAATAAAAGTTCCGATCATTCCTTTTATTTCTTTTTTTACATTTTTGGATAAGTGATAATTACCAAGATAAAAATTGCGTAGGGATACTTGTCTGCTTCATCTTTGACTGGAGCAACTCATAAAATGTGTTTTTACGACAAATAAAGATTATGTATAGTGATTCTTGGTTGACGGTATTGAATTTTTTATTCCAGTTTTGATGCACGGGGACGAGGGTTGAAAACTGCAAAGACGTGGTCATCATCAGCCGGATTTGATGAGAGAGCTGCATTCCAAGCTGGGTCGTACCCAGCCCATCTCCTTGTCAATGACTTGCACGTGGGAGATCAAGGCCTCTTCCGTTGTCGTGTGGACTTTCGCTACTCACCAACAAGAAATGCTTTGGTGAACTTGACTGTTGTAGGTAAGTGGAATCAACGAGAGCCTCTGATCTAACTTTTGTAAATTGTGGATTTTGTCAGCAATAAAAACAGCGTGGAATAAGTTTGTCAACGATATGATGATGCGGAGTATAGTAAACATTTGTATACCATGTAAATGCGCATAGGGATTAAAACCTTGTGAACACACGAATCCAACCAGATAACAGCACCAGCCATTGTTTTGTCGTAGAGACACTAGAGGATAGTACGCAATATGTACATCGGAAGCTGCTGCCTAATGAAAGTTAACACCGTAGAGAAAGTAATCATTAAAACGTGGTGTATGGTGTAATACATTTGATGATGATGATGATACTTGCATCTTAAGTATATGGGATAAAGCTTCACATTCACTGCTACCCTCTTATTAGGAGTAGTGGAAGTAATGTTTTTAACATCAAGTGGCAGTAGTGGATTCGTCTCATCCCCGTTTTAGTTAAAGGAATTAATAGGAAGGAAAGCACACTTGAGTTCTTTCCTTGTCTGCTCCTTAATAGAAGAGTTGAGATGCATATACTCATATAACTTCTGCATAATGTAGACTGTATAAAGTTCTTCAAGCTGTATTCATGTAGATTTTGTGGAAGTGTGCAGTTTGGTTGACTTAGCTGGAAATAAATGGAGGTAGAAAGGAGAAAATTAGCATTTATGAGGCTCAAAGAGAAAACAACGAAGGATGTAGTAAAACGCTTAATCCTTCTTTCACACTGATGCTAATGCCTTCACTGTCGTTGCATGCCACGGCGAAATAACATTCTTTATGGAGGTGCGCCATATGAATATATAGCAGCTATATGTTTAAATGCTACTACCACATCAGTTGAAGTATGTATAAGCAGTAGGTCTTAAGTTGACAGTAATGACAACCACTTGTGTGAACCTTTCTCTCGTTCCTCTCAGAGAAACAATCCTCCTACATACTTTAGCTTGCACTTAAAGGCCTATAAGGATATTTCGTGAGAGCATTCACCTAATTCTTTCAAATCTTCTCTTGTTCTTCTTTTCTTATGTTCTTCGTATTTTAAGACTCTACTTTGGGAATTACTATTCTTCTCATCCTCTCTGTTAGAGGATCAAAAGCGTTTCGATTCCTGAACCTTTTTGTGAGAGCGGGTGTTTTGTTAGGATTAACAGGAAAATATTAGAAATCAAAGCTATCAACGGGTTTCTTCTCTTAGAGAAAGCATAAGAGCATTGATGAAAATCGGGTTTGTGTTTTTTATTCTCCGGCAAAGATACAAGGAAAGAGCTTCTTGAATACTTACGCTGAAAAAAAAGTGGTTCTCTCTCTCGCAAAATCGGAGAAATACCATACGAAACCATACCACTTAGGTAGTTTCTCCTGATATCTTTTCCAATGAGGATTCTCATCTTGTGGAGCCTAAAAGATTGCGAGTGCGATTGTGTTGGAGCAGGAGAAGTAAGAAAAACAGTATTGTCTGACCCAAGATTTCCATTTGAAAGCTCATTTTTCCTGGAGGCAAAAGCGGACAATCAAGCTATACTACAGTATCCGCTCACAACTATAGCAAGTGAAAGATACCAACACACACCCTGAATAAAAGATATTTTGTGTCTGACTCATTCTTTTCGATTTTTTCCTTTTGCACGTACTACTTCTTTGTCATACATGTTATATAGTGATGGTGGTAAGGTAGTGAGAGTAATGGTGTTTCCCTGTTCCGAAATGCATTTTTCCTTACATGCAAAACACCACGGAAATTACTTAAAGGTTCCCCTCGGATCCCCCACCTTTTAGCTAACATTTTGTATATTTCATCTCCTCTTCCTTTGTTACACCATTTGAACCAGAATCTTTCACTCAGGTTGTAGTCATATGTCTAATCATATATACTTGGGACATGTGTATGCGTGTGTTAGGCAGTGCTGGGAGCATTTTCAAGGGGGAATGAGAGAATGGATACATTAGTCTTGCTTTCCATGCATATCATCATTTCATTCAGGAGATCGTGCATGAGGGAAGACGAAATTACGCTGAAAAAATGCAACCTGAACCGGTGCAATACCATCTGGTGCATTTATCTTCGTAAAGTGCTTTAGTATATCCTGGTTATTTATTCCAAAAATGATATCTTCGGCATAGGACTCATTCGTTACATATTTATATACATTAGTAGAAGGGTAATGTGTGCAATTTTTATAGCCAAGTTGAAAGAAAGTACTTTTATTCCTTAGAAAAAGTTCAATTTATGGCATTATATCCTCCGTGGTGATACTTGAGTGAAACTCATAAACTTGTTATCGCCACAATCACTATATGTTTGCCTAGATGCCAGATTTTGAAGGAAAAAAAATGATGAGCAAATGCATTGGTAGACATCCTGTTATAACATTAACATGTATGTTTGAACAATGCACGTGGGTAGTTTACAGAACGTGCATTCAAGCTTAAGTGTACACAGCCTTGGGCGCTTGTATGCTGATGTATTCAATATTATTAGAGCGTTTATAATGTTGAATGGGTATGCAAGCATGTACCTTTCACCTGAGTAATAAAACTGCAAGCACAAACCTACTCTTATTTATGACTTTCCCGAAGTCACTTTCTTCATAAAGTAAAGCAGGACAGAAGCCATTCAGCATACCAACCTCCTTTTCGCGTTTTCTAATCAGAATAGGAATGTAAACGAAGGAGTGGAATGTATTATGAAAGTCTATACTCGCTCTCTCAGAGATCTTCAAAGCATTTCCGGTTCGATAAAGTAAACGAGGGGAAATGAATATTACTTGGAGGAAAAGTGCCATTTGTAATAGGAGATATTCAAGGTGAGAGTTATGAAATGACAAATGTCACTGGTTTCTCAAAGAGATCAAACAGCGCCACTCCACTCTACTTTAACAGCCTACCCTTTTCGTTTGAGAAGCCCACACACAACGTATAATCGAAATCTACATGTTTGTTCGAGGAGGAAACTTTGTACTCTGATTATGAAAATAGCTACTTAGGAACGTTGGATCGAGTGCTTGCCTTGATGTTGTAAGTAAGTACAACAAAAGTTTCAAAGTGAAACCGGAGGAGTGAAGCTGATTCGCCTGCAAGGAAATGGAAAAGTCAGGGAAATGAGGTGGAGAGGAGAAAAGTGAGATGCAATTTCCATAATAAATATTGCACGAAGATATACATAATGTATAAAAACAGCCACCACATCACGTCAGTTTTTCTTGCTTTCAAAAACCAGGACGCATTAGACTAAAGCGAAAAAATGCATTTGACTAATTGAGAGATCACACGGAAGCCGACAGAAACTAACTGAAAGGAATAAATAAGGCTTTAGATATGGAGGTATTGCTGCATTATTTGTGTACATTAGCTTTATTAAAATCCCGAAAAACGAACAAAGGCATTGTTTCATAAATTTTCGCCGTTGTGTTTTACATTCTGGTAACTAAATTACGATCACAATATCCTATTGCGATTGTTTATGAGGAAAAATGGCAAAGCTAAAAATAATTCGTTCATACTTTTCCCCTCTATATACCAACAGTGCCACCTACACCTCCCATAATTTATGATGATCTGGGCCGTGAAATTTCTTCCGTCGTTGGACCCTACGTCGAGGGCTCAGATGTTATTTTGAAATGCGCCGTTAGTGGAGGTAAGAAAGGCATCAATATTGTATGAGTTTTACCATTAAGAAAAGCTTGTCTATGTGCATTAACGAGCTGTACTTTTTTTGTATATATTGTCTTAAGCATGCATATGCTTCCGCAACTGATCCCAAGTGTTATTTCATTACAAACCTCCCAAATCGAGCATTTATGCAAACCATTACCATATATCTTGTGTACTTGTGTTTTCAGACATCACTTAAAATCTTAATCCTTTATATTTCTTCTTCCTTTCCTGCTCTGCTACTGCTCTAACGACATTGCGCTGCGGTGGTGCAAAAAAAGAGTGCTCAATTCATTCCCTACTTTTGAGGCATGGGCTGATTCCTGTTTTTTATCATGTGCTGTGTTTAATGTCTTTAAAATTACATCCCATCACTTTGGCAAGCAATAAAATTAAACTGATAACAAGAAAAAAGCCCACACATCTACTTGCATGCGGTTTCTTCCTAAAAAAGACAAAGCGCAACAAGGCACGAACACGAAATCTGTGACTGGAGAGTTGAATGAGCATGATGTGAGAGCTCTCTTCCCGATGTAATCTTAACGCTCCAAATACACTCAAGTATCTGGAGTGACATTAATGACCAGATGTCCTACAGACCTTCATCTCATATCCCTTTTCCCTTTTAGTATATGATGCTCTTTTTCTACCTACTCCCACCAGTTTTACAAATGAGTTCGTAAATTCATGCAGAATTGTTGGTTAGTTCGAGGCAGATTTCATTCATGTAGAGGAGCATAAATGAACTTTCTGCTAGCAGTACTGATACTGATTCACCAGAGTCATACAGATTGTTAAAACATCATATTACACGAGAGCACATAAAACACTGGACTTTATATTTAGACATTGTAAAGGCCAACGTTGTAATAATTATCCTCAAGGTTCACTCGTTCACTGTATCCGTATCCTCAAATTACTGCCTGGTTTAGATACCAACATTACTTATGGCTGGTTTACATGCATACTCTTCATTTAGTAATTAGACCCGCCCGCCTCTGTCTGTAGCCTTCATTTGCAACTGCAGACAAAGCTCACTGCTCTGCTCGCTGCTCGCACATCCGCTTCCGCAGCATGAACCGACAGCAGCATGCAAACTACGCTACGCTAAGAAGAAGCGCTTGCAGTGGGGAAAAGGAAGTGGTGCGTGTGTAGTAATGCATTTACGCTTTCACCTTTCTCCGGTGCATACTTTAATCTGTAAATAGTGCCATGTTTTGTAGTAGCATTCTCAGAGCACAGCACTGAGGTTTTTTATCCGGAGGCTAAAACACAGTACACTGTAGTAACTTTCACTCAGGCCTCTGAATAAAATACGATGAATGTGGTAATAATAAACGTGATTATGTGCATATATGCATTTTAAGTACATTAATAGAAGGATTGGATATACAATGTCGAAAGTTGGTTTGGTCGTAATTCTGAAAACCCGAGATAATGTGAGGCTAAGTATTGCATAACAAGATGGAATTCCGTGATAAGCAACACGCCACAGCTATTATAGTTAACTAACTGGCAACACACGACAACAATAGGACAAAAACACGGTGAAGTTTTTGTCACTTGTTTGCAATGCACAATGAGAGAACCTATATAGGTATGTATTAACTAAGTTAGTAAGTATACGCATAAAAAGTTTGCAACCGATCTTTTTTGTAGAAACCCTTTTCATTCTCTTTATCTATGCATTAAATCCAAAACTTTGGTAGGCACATAAATGACTGTAACAAGAACCTACCAGCACCCCTGTAGTAATGGATCCTTTATTGTATTTGGCACACAATGCATTACGGAGTGCAGCAGCTTTCTCCTGTTTTCACCAACTTGGATTTCGTGATACAAAACAAATTCACAAAACTGACGAGAATAGTAGGTGTAAGCAAAAACAAGCTGGGGAGCGAGATAGACTGGAAAAGAAAATTAGTGTGATACCTCAAGCCCTAGTTTTGGACCAACTCGATTACACGAAGCAATCATGTTGTCGACGACCACTACCGGCACGTTATAGGCAACACATAAAACGCGAAAAACTACACAAAATATACACATCTATACAAACAAACAACTATTGTTAGGGAATAACCTTAGCCTTGCTTTTTAAAACTCTCATTTAATCAGCAAAAACCTTTTAACTGGATCCTTTTATGCGGGGAGAAATTTCTTGTATATTAGGAAAATGGAACAACTCTTTCGTTAATTATACTTCTCGAGAAAAAGACATAGTGGAACGTAAAATAGATTTTTAATTCTAGCAGCGCAGCACACAATAACTTTGAGTATACCTATTTGGACTACCGAACAATAACTTTGCACACGTGTTGTGTTGTACTGCGAGTGAGTGAGTGCTTTCTTTACTTATTCTAAAGAATCCATACTCGGTCAACTTAAATAAATACTAGTACGTACCTACCCTGCTCTTATTTGTGACTCACTGAAACACAAATGTCAAATTAATCCGGTTCTTAAGAAAGCAAAGTGGAACAAAAAATTAGAAAAAAAACTGGGACAAAACAAGTAAAAGATTAAAACACAAACTGGGAGAAAATGCACGCATTCACATCAAATCAAATGTCACTCCAAAAAACATTTTACGTAGAATATCATGTGCTAAATTTATCGGAACATGTGCACAATAATGCTCCAGCTCCAAGAGTGGTTGATGTATGCAATCATTTTCGTTTACATGCTCCATGAATGTCTTTGAATGTTTTCTCTGGGGAACCATAGGCTTTAAATCAACTTTACTGGGAGTTCGACGTTTTAAAGGATTTATGTCGTCTGCCACCATCACTTTCTCCACCAAATACCGTGCTTAAACTGTTGTGTTACGTTTTTTATGCAAAAGTAAATTGAAAGGTCCATCCTTGCTGTCATTTCTAAGGAAAAGGGAATAGTCACGAGGAGTCATATGACGGCTGTTGCGTTGCTTTGCTGCTCCACACGTCGTCTCTTTTATTTAGGCTATAGCCGTAGACGTTGTAAAACCGAGAGAGAAAGGAGCTTCATTCAAATGCAATTGAGGGAAAACCAGGAAGGATGAACATACAAAAGGACTAAATATATTTATACATAAATTGCCATTCATTGTGCACTGTCTAATAAAAAGCCTCAAGACATTCATGTGTGTGCACAACTCCCATGTCAAGTCGGAGGATTCTCTTTTGTCGAGGATACATATTCGAGGCCGGGTTCTAGCTAGGATTTTCAACTTTCAGAAAATTTCTAGCTCTCCCCTTGTTCCATATGCATTGCTTTTTATATGAATCCACACTACATGGAGGCACATACGGCATTAGCCAGCTGTAAAACTGACATTGCCATTGACAGTCAATTTACACTTGTCCTTGCCATCACCATTTACTTTTTTCGCTTTCGATGCAAAGAACTTGTATAAAAGCTCAGAGGGTGCTTGCTCTTTGAATCGCTCCACATATGGGAAAATGTATTGTGTATTTTGTATAAGTATGCGAACGTGCTGACATGAGTACATATATTGCGGTTTGGAAAATGTAGTGTAAAAGAACACATGTTCATGTTAAGTTAAGTAAACCATGCATGCATGCATGCACGCACATCACATTTGCTACCGTAATATTTTACTCGCTTTCTCTCCGTGTGCTTGGGCAAAAGTGGCCTTCTCCTCCTACTCCTTCCATTTCCTCTGCTGACTTTTTCACTGGTCTGCTTTTGCACAAACGTTGAAGTAATATATGTATGTATGCATGAACATTTCGTAAATAGAGTATAATGTAGTTGGTAGATGGTATATAATAATATGTGGTTTGGTTGGTATATGGTTTTCACATAGTGTTTGATTGTTATTCATAGGAAAACCTGACCCAGTGGTTTCGTGGTATGTGAATGGAGAGCTGGAAGATTCAACTTACCATGTGAATCGCTTCGGGGATGTGATCAATGAATTGGCATTTAGAGGACTGAATAGGTCCCATCTGGGCTCCCAGTTCTCATGCCGGGCAAGCAACACGCGGCTCATACAACCAGTTGAGAAGTCCGTCGTGCTGGATTTAAATTGTAAGTTATACACTGCTTTACCACATAACTTTTATTTCCTTCCCGTTTCACACACACACACTTTCTCTTGAAAGAGTAAAGTAAACCCCCGTTTTTTTCTTGCCAATTTCAACCAATTCCAATTGGCCATGAATGCGTGAATTCAAACGTTATCTTATCTCTCTTTCCTCGGAAATTAGATGACTTTTAGCTTGGTTCCCAATAAAGCTGTTTTACCCATTCTTCATGCATTTGTTAACAATCCCTACTTACTTTCATTTTGATCGTAAAAGCTTTTTTTTCTCTCTTATTTTTGTTTGAAAACTTCAACCAAAATAAATCCAAGACTTGTTTTGCTAATTTAATCAGACTGTTTGTACAAACAGGACATACTTCTTTTTAGCAAGACCATTTAACAACCTGAAACAAAAAAGATTGAAGAGAAGACAGGAAAGAAACTCGTTAAAGTAGTTTCTGAAAAAAAAAGAAAGAAAGAGAGACGAACGAACAAAAAGTTTCCCAAAATAACGTCTAGTTCTTTCACCTACCTTAAGGTGTTTACAAAAGTAATTGTTAGACGATTATTGCGCATGACCACCTACTAATTCCATGCATATTGTTTACGTGACAAACTTACTTTTGCTTCTCCAGCCTTTTAGACGAGGATGTAATAAGGATAAAAACAAAGTCAAGAGTTAGACTTGAAAAAAAAACTTGTCGAATGAAAGTTCAAGTGGGAGAAAGGACTACGTTACCTCTGATTGAAGAATGTTGTGTTGTTGTTAAATTCTTTGAACTACAAAATGAAGCTAACTGCGTGGTTGTCGGCTCTTTTCGTGTGGCATATAAATTCACGCACAACAAAGTTAGACTTAAGAAGAACGACTGCTGAAAAATAATATATCTTGCTCATTCTAATCGGATTTTTTATTTCTGTATGGATGTGATGTTGAAATACTTATAGCATTCGAGTTTATTAAAATTGTTTACTCATTCTCCTTTGTTTGTAATAACGTAAATAATACCTCGCGTTTCCCACCTAATTACAGTGGCTTACCTAATATACCGTGCGTAAAAAGTTTTTGTGACTAATTCCAGTCATAACTAATAATTACATTTAAATAAAATTCAAATTCATCATATGGCAAGTATGAGAGGAAATGCCATGCCATGAACAATGAGAGAAAAGGGGAGAAAAAACTTGCAAAAATAAGCATGTTGCAATATGCACGTGTGCAGCAGTGTCAGCTGCCCTGCCGCTGCTGGCTCGCCACGCGGCCATCAATATTATACGGAAATGTGACAAAGATGGACTTGCTTGCAATGATTAGCCTTATTAACTCATTTCATTTCGGTTCGTTGTCTGAGTGGGAAAATACGCTGGATAAAATACTTACTAAAGTCGCAATGCTGAAAGTCGAAAACTTGGGGGAAGTGAGTTATAATACATTACTGCGGCATTACTACCGAAACTGTTCATGTTTATAATTGCGTTATAAACGTAAATGTACGTGTATATATCAATGAATCATGTGGGAGAAGCTGTCAAGTCACATCACGCAAAATCCTCTTCCGTCTCTGCTCCGCCATGTCAGTTGCAGTACTAGTTCGTCTGCAAAGTAGGGACAAGCAGATTATGATGTATGTAATCTGTAATCATATGAATGGAGGGCTATTTACTTAGCAAAATCCCTCTTTCATTTTGACGTAACTTTCATCTCATCGCTGCTCGTTAGTCGAGCCAGGCAGATACTCTTTTGTAGGAGAATTGCAAAATTATTTTAGAATAATTAACTGTACAATCTACTGTATTGAAGCAATAAGCAAATTAATTTATTGTTACCTTGAACGTACACGGGTAACAGTCTTCATTTCACTTGGAGTTATTAAAGCTAACAAATTCTATGCTAAGATCAACTATGATGCCTACTTAAGTTAGTTTCAACGATTGTTAACAAACCAATTCAAATACTTCACATTTGAAAACATTAAATGTAACCTTTCAAAAACGACTTGCAATTTTACTTTAATTGCAGGGTACTCATAACAAAAGTATAAAAGTTATTTGAGAAGAGTGGGAGGACACTTTGCTTCCTGTCCTGAAATTGCAGTTGCAATAAACGATATAGCTTCGAGAATCACGATAATTCAAGTCTAGCAAAGAAACATATATCTCGACATTTGTTAAGATATTTATGGGAAAGGGTGTGTATATTATGAGATGGACATTTGATGCATGGAAAATTAAATCAGAATTGGAAATCCATTTTGTCCAAGTGTTTTATCAAGGATTTCCTCTCCGTCATGTGTGTAATAAGCTTTTATTCAGAGTGAAAGGGACTTGGCTGTTGTTACGAACGGTCGAGAGGAACTAGAGGGAGAAATTTTAAGACTTGACTTGACATCCTCTCACACTCCCTTTCTTTGACTGGGATCGTCGACTTTAGCTTGTACACTATAGTTTTGAAGTGATTTTGGTTGGTTTAGTTGGTTTGGTTGAAGTGTTGACTCCCTCGGGGTACAAGACTGCGTAAATTATGTAAATAAGAACTATTTAATTTCCTATTCGGATCGTTGACAGCTACCTTTTATTTAAACGACAAAGACAGCATAAATGAATTTGAGGGAATGCAGTGGTGTGTGGTTGACTTGTATGTGGTACTGCTGCACTACTGCACGAATTTAATGCTAGATTTATGTTGATTCAATGTGCAGTAGAAGTGTGGCTACAGGCAGGCATGGCAAGGTGGCTTAAATACCTATGCAGGACGTGGGCGCTTGATTTATGGACTTTTGAACACGTTAACCCACGCAGAAAATGAATCATCACGCATGCATAACTTGGTTTAGGTTGGCTTCTTGGTTGCAGGATACGTTGTAATTAGCTGTACTTAGGATACTTCGGTCCGTCTTACCAAAAGGAAGCGAAATAACACTGCCTCGTTCTGCTAACGAGAACAAGTACAAACATCAAGTTGTTATTACAAGCTGAGTTGAGGAAACATCCGGAATTGCAGAGCTTCGTGTGTAACTTGTGAACTTTAATTTACGCCCGATTGTTGTTTTCTCGTTTTTTCGCAGACTTCGACATGATATTACCCTAACATTTCCCCAACTTTCCACGGTAGCATGTCTTAAGATGTTTTGAAAGATTTCATTCCTCCCACACAAAAGGGATGTAAGTATAATGGATGTATTGTGTAAGTTAACGCAGGCATATGAGAAAATAATTTGTTTTTTTCTGCGTAATACAATTTCAATACAATTCCACTGAATTGGTAAAATCAGAAAAATGAGAATTTTAATTTATTAAGTTCATTTGGTCCTCTTTTTATCTCAAATAAAAATGCTAATTTGTTTATTGAGTAATAAAAAAACCATCAGATGATCGTCATAATTGCACAACTATACTTTTGTTCTGAATGTATTACGTCTGAATCCTATCCTCATTATACAACTGAAAACGGTTATATGATGAGGTCGGAAGCGAAAGTAAATCTTTCAAGAATTTAGTCCGTGTTCGTTATACTACATTTTACATATTATTAGACATTGTGGGCCTTCTTTGTACGCTTATTATGCTGCACTGAGCATTACTAAGCCTGTATATAATTTTATAAAACGTTTTGGGCGTGCGTGCAGCAGACACAGGAAAGAGTAGTAAATGAGAGTGGAAGGAAAGGATTTTGAATAACTGCTGACAACGCCGGAGAAGAGAAATTAATGCTGCAGGAGATTATGTCACAACATGTTAAAGCTCTAATAAACAACTCCGGCAAAGATGATGATTATGGTGACAAGATGACGGCTCTGATTTAGTACGCTCGTTTATGTAAGTAAGATGAAAGTTACTAATACCACCGTCATGTTGCATTGCACGCTGAGATAGCAGGCTCAGCATACCAGCACCAACCACCAGTTTTTTTGGTGGTGATGCTTCAACGCTACTAAATGAAGCAAACGACTATTGATTCGAATGGCTGGAGAAAATGCATTTGATAATGAAAAGGATTTGGTCTTATTTTGCCCCCAAGCTATAGTTTCTTTAAATCCAAATGTGTGTCTATAATAATGTAACATCTTAAATGATTTTTGTATTGTGAAACCACGTGTTTCTTGAAAAATTGTAATCTGACGCAATCTTTTCTTTCGTTTTTACAGTGAAACCACTTTTTGTCCGAATGCGGCAACGCCACTCAGAGAAGCTGCAGGCCGGCACGGAATACCGGCTTGTTTGTGAAACCGCAGGGTCCAAACCACCAGCCACTCTAAAATGGATCAAAGGAGGAAAAGAAATCACCCAAGTTAGCACACAGGTCACTCCACGCTCATTTATTACAAGTAGAGGAAATTGAATATTTTAAATCTGATCATGATTATCATTCGTTTTTCCGTGAGCATAAAACACATCACACATATACCATTTCTAAAGTAGACAGGTTCTCTCCAACCCAAAATATATGGTTTATGGATACCCTCTCAAGAAAATCCCTAATGTTCACTTCTGCATTGCATCAAATCAGAATCGACTTGCTGAAAGTACTTTTCACTCACTACTACACAGCAGAAAAAAAGAAAGCTATTTTATCTATAAAAGTACGCCTAGTTGACTCCCATGCATATGTATCACATCACATCACATAAAGGAGTAACATGCATATCGTCTTAAAGGAAACAAGTGAAGTTATATAAGGTATAATCTCAAGGCGATACATCAATCGTTTCATGAGTCAAAAAGGAAAAAGCCATTCCAATTTGCAAGAAAAAGCTAGTTTCCTGTCTTTCTGCTACTCGACATGCATGAGCATATTTAAGTAACTACCCAGCCTACACAAGTGGGAAGAGAAAAGAGAGAGAAAAAACGAGAGAGGAAGCTGGGAAGCACTTCATCTTCACGGAGGCCAGGCATACAACAGCCGTTCCATATCAGACAAGCAAAAACTTATTCTCGCAGTGTACACACATTACATGCAGACTGTATTATCCGATTGAGCACTTCTTTTACATAAATTACATGAGCACTACATCACACAGCTCGAGAGAGAGAGAAGCCAGGGAGAGAAAGAATCTTTCAAAAAGTCATGGAACATTATAAGAACATTATAATAATGCATTGCACACACATTATCACATAATATCGTATCAAATTTCTATTCAATTCATTTTCTCTAGTCCATGTCGTCCAAGTTATAAAGCTAAGGAAAGTTGAGTTGCCTGTATTTTTACATACTTTCACTCTCTCTCTCTCTCACTCTTGATGATGGGAAATAAATGTTGAATGTGAAGTAATTTGGTAACAGTCAAAAAGGACAACGTTATCGATGTTTCTCAAGCTGTGCAATTGGAAATCTTTGTATACACACTACTAACCATAGATCAATAGGATATCATCACCCTTCCCATGTACCACTGCACTAGAACCACCGAAAGCCACATACATATAATTATGGAATGGAACGACATGCCAAGCTACTACTACTATGCTCTTCAACCACACAATATCGTACTTTCCCAGTCATTCTTGCTCCTTCCACATGTAGATGTACATACTTTGAAAAAGTTTTTGAGTGTGATAAGTATGATTAATGGAAACTAGTAACGGAGGGAGAGACTAGTATCTGATCTTGCTGCAAATGTATTTCCTATTCATACCAGATATGAAACGGGGAGACGAGAGAGAATGAACGCGTGAAGAGATGATGATGATGATGATGCTGATAGGCAGTACTTACCAAGTGCTCCGTTAGCAAAGCCAGTGTGTAGTGAATACCTTTTTAGGTACGTATTTTCCGATACGGTACATCTAGGCATTGAGAAACCGTATCTCAAAGCCAGCAAGCAATATCCTATCTTTCACCACAGGCTTGACCAAATTACCACATGAATTTAGATTTTTCCCTTTAATTCTAAGCGACGCAGTAAAGTACGGGAGATGACAGGAATGGTGCAAGTGTGTGCAATGTGTATGTACGCGGGACAGAGCATAGCGAGAGTTGGAGACAACGTTTAAGTGGTGTAATCTCATGAAAGCCCATTAAGGACGGTCCCTAAAGGACCGGACACAATTTATTTCAGCACATACATACATACATTGAGGGAATCACTGAATGAGTTAGCACAATGGAGGAAAGGAAAGCAAGGCTATCAACTCTCCGTCGCTCTTGGTTTTTATGTGCTCGCTCTCCTGCTTCATTAGATTTACAAACGAACCGGCATTTACAATTCATTCGAGTTAGATGACTCATGTAACCAATTCACTCTAACAAATTCTGTTGTTTCTACAGGACCTTGATGCTGGGAACATTACGCAGAGTACTTTTCTCTTCGTTCCAACACCACAGGATAACGGTGCGTCCATCATTTGCCGAGCGGAAAATCCTTGGCTCAATAGATCCCACATATTGGAGGAAATATGGAGCTTGAATGTTGTTTGTAAGTGAAAAATCGTGTAACTCCTACCACATACACTTTGCAATACCTTTTCCATTATTTGGCGAAGATCAATAAACTTTGTTTTCCTACTTTTGTACGACATAACGACTGTACTCGATGACGTGCATAGTACTTGAATACGCGGAGCATTATAAACAGCCTAATTTTCTTTGAAATGATTATTCATGGGAGGGATGATGTATCAGCACACAAATATTTACTCATTCCCATCACATATGTCATGTCAGAGAAGCACGAGAGTTTATTGTTACCCTCAGAAGCCTGTCAAAATCTGATGCAAAGTAGTTAAAAAGTTGAAGATACGTACATATTATTTATTGGTCTTATTTATTACCAACTTTGGTCTTCTCCTACTTTCGCATGTCACCACGAGGGTTATTTAAGCAGATTTAACTTTCCCCTCACAATGGGTAGAAATGAAACATGATAATCCTGCCCTTCAGTCAATTTCGACTTTCACGACGAAACAATCTTTGCGTTATGTATATTGACTGCATTCGACTTAAATAAATACCCTACACCAAGCCACATATTGTGCAGAACAAATAATACATTCATAAAAAGGAAGAAAAAAACCAACAAAGTTTTCTTTGATTACTTACGGATTTCCCTTCAAGTTTTGCAGGTCTTATATGTTATAAAAGGCTTATATTTCCCATCTTTCATGTGCAATACAACTGTTAGTAGTAATGATTTCTAAACTTATTTTATTTGTATCATTGCATGTTGATATAAACCATGAAGTTCGATCTATTTGCTTACTTGTGATAACGACTTCTACTGAATTCGACTGACAAAAAAGAAATGTATTGTATTATTGTATTATTGTGCGTACGCATAAAATTTGTTGTTTTCTTCGAGCCGAAACTAAAAAGCATTTCTAAGATGGATATCCCATACAGTGAATCGGTCAAAGGGAAAAAAGGAAAAGGGGAAAGATCAGAAATTCGATGCATGTATTATTGTCATAAGATTCTATTACCTTTGTGTATTCCTTTTTAGTGCTTCACTCACTCTGCGATTCTATTGTCGTGCTATGCAAAGTAGAGAGACAACATGCCTATGAAATGCGAGTGCGTTATTACAATTGTTTCCTGTCTCATGTGTATTTCCTTGAATTTCATCGTGAAATGGCATGATTTCTCCCTCAACGGTAATACTATCAACATCACTAGCAGAACAGGAGCCATGATCTAAGTAGAATAAGTTTTCATAGAAAATCAAAGCATATTTCCGCTCCTGTAAACGAGTTTCAAGTTTCAACTTTTTCCTTCCAACCAGACGAGTCGGAGTCGTAACACAAAATCAAATGGAAAGAGTTTCTTATTTTTAACGTGATATAAACTCAAATTGTATGCAATGTTTTGAAGCACGTATCAAACAAAACCAACCTCATCAAAGTGGAGAAAGAACGGAGATGCATGCTCGAATACTGAATTCACGTGCAGCTCTAACTAACGAAAATAGGTGCAGCGTAACTGTTTAAGCGTGAAACTTTACGAACGGTAATATTTACCGAGGGAATTTTGTCGTTGGGAAAAAATTGTCAACCGTATAACCGTATGCATGGGGAAAAACGTAACAAGACTAAATACAGATAGTACATAAACGAGAGGAATTAAAGTGTGTATATCATCGTATATATAAAAGCTACCTTTTCAGGGTCAGAACTGAATATTCCCGTTGGAGTGATTTGAAACCTTGAATGTTTCAAGTTTGAGGTTTTGCTATCGGGGTTGTTTTACGGAAAGTGGAGAAGCAGGATTTTTTCGTAGGATGTGCTCCCGGTCCTTTTAAACAAGTGCTCAAGAAACAGAACATATATTTAGCAAGTTGAGCAAACCCAACGCAAAGAATCAAGCAGTGGTGGTGTGGTAGTGGTAGGGTGTTCAGTAATATTATAGTCAACGACAATAATACTACTTGGAATGGGCGGATGGCTGGGTCTCTGGCCCATGATTGCACTTTATGAATGTACATCTACTATATCAGTATACACACAGCTCGTTTTTCTTTTCGAATGAAAGTACTCAACAAACGACAGAGAGCAGGGAGGAAGCCTATCATCTAAAAAAGCTACATGCAGAACCCAGTTTCATATCCATGATGTGGAGAATGTGCTGTTTTATTTTCTTGAAAGTTCACTCGACTATATGTGGATATCCACAAGATAGAAACAAGAGAAGAGATTAGAATGAAAATCACGTTCTGATTTGTCTCCTGATGAAGACTGAAGAGTATGTGGAGGGAAAAAGTTTTTTTGTTCCTTGCTTCTTCCTTTCTCTTCTTTGCTTTTGTTCCCAAAATGTAGCGACTTTAAGAGTGCCTTGACTTGCTATATGCTAGTTTGACTCTTCTTCTTTCCCTCTATCATCATATCGTCAACGTTTCGTTTCTACATCTATCCCATTACACGTTTCATTCCTTTCTGCATCTATGGTTTCACTCTGACTCGACACGGTTTGAAACTGGAGAAGAAGATGATGATGATGATCATGGAAAAAATCTGAGGAAAAGGTTGCTTGGCTCGACTACTTCCCTTCTTGTTTTACTGTGTGCTTTTTTGGGGTTTTAGTATTTAGTTTTGATGCTTTGTGCTGCTACGTCTTCTGTTATTGTTGTTGTTGATGATGATAGGAAGATATCTGTATGTTGTACAACAACATACATGCATCCTATATTCCTGTATAACAATAGTAGTTTTGCTAGACGGAGACGTACGTGCTCTAATGCAAGCTAAGGCAGTGAAATGTCTTGTAAAAGTATAAGTTGTGTACATTGGATTTTCTCAACAATCTTAAGACATCTTAAGTTCATTTTGAAACCAAATCTTATTTACCACGTATCCCGAGCTCTGAAAGTCATCTGAAATTTTGTCCACGACAATAATGAAAGCAAAGTAGGAAACATGGAGCTGATTCTTTTTTATAATGTGACGTGTTAGGAACTCTGGGATTAAGTATATTGAAACTTGAATTTGGAAGCTTTACATGATGATACTACCAACGACGCGTGCATGTCTTGTACGCAAATATATATAAAACGTATACACGAGTATATTTATGTGGTAAACATAATATTCATTTGAAGTTGCATGCTAGCTCAACTCTCTTTCCAACAACAGTTAGCATAAGGATGATAGCATAACGCCAACGCTGAGTGAATGTCAAAGAAATCCTTGCAGCCAGCGATCACAAGAAAAAATGTGCGGAAATATGTCTGTCAACCAACATAATATGCATGAAGTCGTAATATTATATGTAGAATGAGCATCCACAGTTCTTTGGGATCCCTATCAGCTTGATTTCCCCACTGATTTCATTTATTCATTCATACAATATACTTTCCCCACATACCTACCGTTGAACCAAAAAACTACCCATGTTTACGTATATATTATGGTGTGTATGGTTCGACTTCACAAAGAAAACATACCTTTCATTGCATACTTAAAGAAATATGCGACAAATCAACCATAAAATTGTATTCTTTTTTTTTTGTATTTCCATCTTTTAGATCCGCCTGAAGTGAAGCTTTCGTTAGGGAGCACTTTGAACCCGATGGAAATCAAGGAAGGAACAGATGTGTATTTTGAGTGCAAAATCCATGCAAATCCGAAAATTTCCCGGTTGGTTTGGCTCTTCAACGTAAGTACATGATTCTTTACCTATTTTTACGTGATTCGCTAGTATTATGCGTGCCATATTTGCAGCGTTTTCCACCACCTTTGTAAAATATACAGATTTTATAACATTCTACCTCCGTATTCCTTTTCAACCTTAATATTCGATTACATGCAAAAAGGCCAAAGGGGCTTTTAAGTGAGAAGTGGTTTAGGTCCTTTCTAGAAAGGATTTGTAGATTTTAATGAGTAAAATGCCAACTAATTCCAGCAAATTTGAAATATCGCAATAATAGACTAAATTGATTGCCTTTGAATCTGTACTTTAGAAGATTATTTACGTTCTAGTGCTTGGTTATTGTTATGTACTTAAAAGTGCTCTTAACACATATACATTTCACAAGAAGGTTCACTTTCACTTTAACTTGTTGTAAAACTTTACAATCCAATAATTATACAGAGCGATATCCCAAACTCTAACTTTCTCGTGGGATAGATAACATTCTACAATATGTTCTATCACATAATACATATGTGTATTTTTATTTTGCCTCCCTTGGTATATGCCAATGCCAAAACAAGTAGTAATTCGTAGAAATTGAATTTGAGAAGCTGTGCTTTGGACGTTCTTTTAGTTAGCTCTCAAAATGAATAATAACTTGCCGCGGAATATCCCATTCGGTAATTATGATGTTGAAATAATTCCAAAAAAGAATTATTATTATATAAGTTCGACCATTACAATGTATGCATTCTAATTCACGTGAATACATTCATATAAGCATAAAATCTACTTGTTTTAAAATTGCGGCCTAGCTCAGTAGTCAGCAAATGGTATTTTCACTATCTGCTTCGAGGATATTTTTGTCCATCATTAGATTGCACTCATGCGTAGGATCCATGCATTTGCCAAATGTGAGAAAACGGAAATATAGTTGCATTTCATACCAACAGTCAAGTACCTACCTACATACATGTAAGGCCATTATTACCAAAGTCAAACATAACCACGGACAGTAACTACTTTGGAAATGACTAAAATCCTTCACACAAAACCACATTTCCCTATATTATTTCTCCATATTCCCCCAATAAAACTTGCTCAACGTGTGCTAGGAATGCATTGTGGGAGAGAAATTTTACAGGGCAATAAATCCTCCGGCTTTCCCATCTTCATTGCATCACATGATGCAAGCATGTAAGTGAACTACGTTAAAGCAGTTATGATTCCCTTCCCACCTTGCCGGTCGACTTGGCTCTATATGCTACGGAATATGAAGGTACATATTATATATTTGAGTGCATACTGAAGTCGGGGAACACCAGTGTGAATGAACTAAGTAAAGTAGATTAATGCTCAAATTGCCTCTTGTGTTATCAACCAACTACAGCAGTCAAGAAATCTTAAGTGTCACTTTGCCAAACCCAAAGTAATTTATGAAGTTTATGATGCATCAATTATTCAATTTTATGTCGGTTCTGTTGAAAACAATAGATAAAAGAAAAGCAAGGAGTCTACGGAACAGAGGGAGAAATTGAGAGGGGGACGAGAGGAAGGACACAAAGACAAGGAACTTTCTGAGTGAATTTTGTGTTTTCCAAAGGGAGTTTAAAGGAAGAAGAGGAAACTCGCTTTAGCCAAAAACGAAGATGGGATGAAGAATAGAAATATATAATAATAAACTTCTTTATTTTGCACTTTTCATGAAGTGGCAGCAGCAGACGAAATATAAAATGAAGTACAATATATTTTAGCTTCGTTGCAAGCAATTTATACTGCTAGATGAATATACGGAAAGTACTTCGATAGTTTCAAAAATATAACGAGTAATTCCATTAGTCAAAATACGGAGTTCATGGGTCTGTGAACAATATCAAAGTGGGTGGGTGTTAGGAGGGCTGTACTCATCTGGGAAAAGTTTTGCTCGTATTTTCTCTCTAGTGAGCGCGGCTGTATTCCCCAATGCGAGATTTTCAACTAATATTCTTTTAATAGACCGATTTATTGGCTATTAAAGGAGAATTGTCGGATTCGTTGGATGTTAAACCTATTGAGGAATGAACAAAGCCAAGATTCGACTACATCTTCATAGCTCCTTTTGGGACAAGACAAGACGCAATGAATTACAACGTACCTAAGTGTATTAGTTAGTATTTCTAGTGAACATAGTAGATATATACATATTTTTTTTGTGCCAATGAATTCCGTAAAATTAGAAAAATGTTAAATGGATATTCAAAGTGTATTATTTTGAGTATATTTTTTGTATATTGTTACCAACATTCTTAGTTAATAGTAAACATTCTATCTTTAGGTTTTAGGATAAAATAGGAACAGGAGAAACATGACACGACATGATTGAAAAGTTTCATTAAATGACTTTTTTGTTTGCTTCCCAAGCCATCTGACTGGAATTAGAACCAGAACCGATTGTTTTAGGTATTAGTAAAAGCATATTTTAAGATGTTGGCAGCATTCAACTAGATTCTATGTGGAAGTGATGTTCTACGTTCATAGTTTTGAAGAGTAAAATGCAACTGCTAGGTTCCTTTTACTGTATATATAGAGTCACTCAAAGAATACCCCACACTTACGGTCTTAAAGATGGCTAAGAAACTAAAAACTATTGCAGATGCCCAGCTACATTTTCTCTTCCATTTTTTAGCTAGTACCGTCCTCGTGCTTTCAATGGCTAAATGAAAGGTTTAGGAAGTAAACTTCACTTTGTTCACACTTTTTCTTTTCCGTTTCCCGTTACTCCCTTTCCTCGTTTTCCCAGAGGAAATGCAATGAAGTGAAACACCTTAACAGCCACTTAATTCCCGGTTTACAGAACTTACACGGCTGGAGCTCGATAGATAATTTTTCCTTACTCATGTGACAAATAAAAAGCATTTTCACGATTGTCTGCGGTAGGCAAGTTCAAACTCAATCTAACCTTGTCGCTGTCGCCATGTTCAAAATTTTATTGCATCCTTATGTTTACTGTTTCCAATCATTCCGAACTACATGCACACGGTGGTTGTCTCTACTTTTCAGATACGTTAAATGATATATTGATGTTTAATGTTGTATACGGGAATCTGTCAAATTAGGAGCATAACAGGAAACAAATGAAATGTATTTAAACTAATCGTAAGTAAGACTCATATCAATGATTGTTGCAATGTAATGCAATACTATAGAGTTTAGCAATGCGTTTTTTAAACATTTTAGTTGTGAAGTTGTGACTTGTGTGACTGGAAAGTGTAGGTTAACGTTAATAAAGGGTCGAAGTTACAAGAAAAGAAAGTAGTAGTGGTTCGGCGGTAGTGTAGGCTGCAATGGCGAAAGAATTACGCAAGACATGATACATGATACGATGTGAAGTAATGGTGAATGGAAGTGTACCATTATATTTCGTATATAAGCATTCTATACGAAAGCAGTTATAGTATGTTGCCCATGCCCTTAGCGTATCTCGGAACTGCCTAAATTGCACTTGGAAGTTGGACTCATGATATAGTGAAGAAGAATGATCCTCGAGTTAGTGGGATCTGAAAGCGTGTCAGAAATGAAGCTGGGCTCTCTCATTTTCTACGTGTGCCGCATTTTTACTATCAACTATTGAATTATTAAGTCAGGCTTATAGTGCACATTGATAATAACAAAAAATGAAACGAAAAAAGAAAAAGCTGAAAGTGGGTTAGACTCTTTGGTTCGTTCAGTCCGTCAGATATCTTCATAGAATTCGTGTAGAGATGAAATATTGCAATTGGCAATATATTTTGCCGTACCTTATACAAAATCTGATCTAATTTTCTTTCATACAAATTAACTAATTATAGGTGTACATTCAGTCCCGTCTTTATATAATACAATACATATATTAAACAGGTTATCATTTAAAAAATTAAACCCCATTGATTGATCTGATTTAATTGTGAGGCTGTTGAAACAATTCCTTCATCTGACGTGCTGATCGTTTCAGACACAATTTTATCATGACTCACTTCGTCAGGTTATATGCGCCAGATAGCTTACGTTAATACTTATGCAATTTGAAGGTTAAACTTCGCAATCATTGGTGTTAAAGCAAAAGTTATACTTCATATAGTCTCTAGTATTTGAACAACCTACAGACAACAGAATCATCATATGCACCAGTATCATTACGTAAATTGGCAATTTGAAGGTTATAGCTTTGTCAAATGTGAAGTGCGTGATGAAATATCTACTGTTTATTAACTAGCAACTTGTTGGTAGTTAATCGTTTTGGTATTTCTGTCCCTCTGTCCATGTGTGTGTGTATGTGTG
>JAQGAP010001065.1:0-23286 GCA_034697805.1 Orchesella bifasciata | reverse complement strand
CAATTTTTGATCCGATATGTCTGTGTTTATGATTTCAACAATAAACTTTTTTTTAATTGATAACTGAAAGCAGTATATCAAAACTGTGTTTTATATAATGTACGCTAACGACAATCTTTTGACAAACAAATGTTCATAGGAGCGCTGTGAAAGGTTAGCTTTATTAATAATGGCGTAAACTCAACGATGGCTTTGTTTCGATGAATAGCTTCGTTAGCTGTGTTAGTGAATAGCTTAGATTCGTTGTCTATGGAATAGTGACTGTATAATTAAAACTTGACTAAAAACAGGAAGCAAATTTAAATATTATTCCTGCAATTTTAAGAACATGGTCAATTATAACACACATTGCAAGATAAAATCGAAGGAAGCTTTTCCAACCAAAAATCAAATAAAGGTTGGTAGCTTGTAGGGTAAAATCAAAACATTCTGGAGATATTTACGAAGGATGCCAATTTCTACTTCCCTTGCTTAGTCATGGTAAGCTGTGACAAATACCTAAATTATTAAACAGTCATCCAAAATTAGCCTAAAAGAAAGCCACCGTTTCCACGTGTTTTAGAAAAGGTTCTTTGGCTACTCTAAGAACTTTTGCCATATTTGTTCAGGAAGGTAAACCAACTATTTAATATATGGCAACTCAGTTTGTTATAAATAACACAATTTGAAGGTAGCGCTAAAATTAAATAAAAAATATTTATGGTATGCTAATCGCTGTTGTTATGGACACTACTTGTTTTTAGTTTGCGTGTCAGCTGAAGGATTAGCACAAAATTATTAAGTGTAACCACCACATTTGTCCTTTTACAATAAATTGGTGATTGTTTAGTGGTCATATGTTTTAAACCCTAATATTAGGTTTGTGACAACACTTCATATAAAACTAAACGTAAAATTACTATAACCAACAATTCTCATGTAACTAAATCTCCTTACATCCCTACCTACGGAATCTAAACATTGGTATTTGCTAAATCTGAAGAATTTACCACGAAATCAAGCAATTTTGTTGTAATTTTAGAAACGTGTAATGTCTTCGTACACGAAATTGGTGGAATAGGTTTGAGTTATCGTTAAATTTTAGTTTGGTTACGAGAATATGTAGATCACGTCCAATAAATAATTGTAACGATACAATTCCTTTGCCGAAGCCCTAAAAACGAAATTGTCTGCAGTCTTTTGCAAAATGAAAACCCTCACCTTCCGAAAGTACCATAACTACAGCATGAAAATCCAAGCTTTTGCAAGAATGCACGTTGCACTCTGCGCAGTAGTCAAGTTCACACCCTTTCAGTGGAATTCTGACAGTGGAAAAATTGAAATGAATAAAACTGCTTGGAACAACAGGAAAACAATCGTATACGCCATTCACTTGCTGATTCTATTTTTCATGTTTTATGAAGTCGTCGCAAATGTTATCCTAACAACAGATGTGGACATACAAGGCACCTTCTTTCGGCTTATAATATTTGTACTTCAAGCCGGTACCATTGTGTACTACAACCTAGCTTGGACAGAAACCCAGGACATCTGCTCACTGCTCAATGGTCTAATGTGCAACTTTCCTAAAATGCAAACTGGTATGGTAGAAGGAAATATATTAAAATATGTTATAAAATTGGAATCGTTTATTAAGTTTTCACTTTGCAGGAACACTCAACACAAACGACTTGAAGATCGTTCTCATCCTCGTGTTGACAAGCACAGTGACCTACACATTGTCATTCACTACCGTTATGATATACTCTCCGGAAACACCACCGTTCCCAACTTCTCTGATCCATCTGAGCAATAAATGGCTTCAGGCTGGGCTTCAATTTTTGGTTGGAGTGATCCAGGTTTGGGACCTACTTTCATATGCATTTCATGGCTACTTTATCTGTTTCTGTGCGTTATTGGCCAATGCGGCTCTGTACACTGGAATCGAAACCATCCTAAACTCGTCTCTGAAAAATTCTCTGCACAAATACAAAATGCTCCAGCTTCTCGCTCTCCACACCAATCTCTGCTTTCAGAAATCAATCCACTTAACAGTCATTGTAATTTGCATGTTTTCGGTAATTGTGGGCAATGCAGGGATCCTAAAATACTACAATTCACTCCCACCAAAGGTACTAGCAACGTTAGTTGTTATTTCGGTTCAAACTACGGTGATTGGGCTTCTTTTCAACAGATTTCCCGGAATGGTAAATTGGATGAGTGGAGAGTTGATTCAATATTGGAAAAAGGATATGACAAGAAGGACTAGATTGGAAAGAAAAATGATCCGCTCATTGCAGCAAATCCGGATTCAATTTGGATCAGTGAATTTTGTTGAGAGGAGCACAAGCCTAGTTATGATGGGTTTCCAGCTCGAAAAAACAATCACTTTGCTACTGTTATTGAAGTAATTTAGGTAATTAAGATTGCTTGGCTCAATTAGTTTGTGATAGTTTATTGCAGGCATTGCAGGTTTATTGTATTGCAGAATTAAGGGCTTTATGCTACTGGGCGTAATTTTGAAATACGAATTCATAATGAGCTTAAAGTTCAAAGTACAAACAAAACTTAAAAGCTGATTTGAATTTAAAATCGTTTCAATTATAGGAACACTCAACACAAAAACTATGAACGTGGCTCTTACCCTCATTTTAGTTTGCATGGTTGTATACGCTTTGTCATTCAGAGCCGTTATGGTCTACTCCAGAAACACCTCCGTTGTTCACTTCCCTAATAACTATGAAACACAAATGGATACAGGCTTGACTCTGCCTCCTTGTCGGAAGTGCTCAAGTTTGGAACGTATTCTCGTACGCAATTTTACGGCTACTTCATTTGTTTCTGTGTGTTACTGACTGATTTTGGAGTCTACACTGGGATCATATCCGTTAAAAAGTCAAGTCTCAAGAATTCCCTGCAAAATGCAGAATGATACAGCTATTCAAACTAATATTTGCTTTCAAAAGTCCATCAATATGTGCATTGCTATCTGTCTATTCATTCTACCATCCTGACATATTTATTTATTTATTTATTATTTGACTATCAGCACCCTAAACCAAGGTAGTTACGCTGATAGATTACATGTGATTCTTTATAAGGCATTACATAAGGATGTGTTTTTTTTTCTTAATGTGTGAATCTAAGTCAAGAGAAATTATTACATTGATTTACAAAATCATAATTAGTCAATTAATATACATTTACATCAAGTTTAATTTTGATACAATAAGTGAATATTATTCACGACATCTTCAATGGATGTTAAATCACAACAGTTTTCACTATTAGAGTTATTTCTTGATTCAATTATATGTTTCCGTATTGCTTTTTTGAATTTGAAGTAGTTATTTAGTTCTTTGTATTCTAATGGGATTTTTGACCACATCGAAGTAATTGTATATTGAAGATAGTCTACACACCGATCTTGTTTAACAATAGTTAGTTGTCCTTGCCGTGTATCCATGTAGTCAATTGCATTGGTGTTAATGCAGTCTTTGAAGATAGATGGACTTGTTTGATTGAATATCTTGAAAGCTAAGCAAGTTAGTTCATAGTTGCGTTTTTCTTCTGGGTATAGCCAGTTGAGTGTTTTCACGTTTTCTTTACTATGATGGTAACCTAACACGAGATTTAGAGCTGATTTGAACACTTTTAAAATAATGATAGACTTGATGGTGTAAGTAATTACTTTCACATATACATTAAACACCATACATGTCTTTAGGATGGGAAACAGGTGGATTTAGTAGATAGGGGAAGATGGAAGGGTTTTAAGGCAATGCAGAGATGAGGAAGTGCTTACGTTAGAGACAATTATATATTACAATATCATGGCCAAAAATGTAAATCGATCATGTGGAATAAAAAATGGATAATAATAGGTTACGCAAGTACTAGCTACATGCAGATTGGAGGAGTAAGGACTTGTGAACTGGCTCATATTTTCATTACTCATTATTAGTAGTATGGAACTACGTTATCTAATGTATATTGACGCAGTATAATAAAGATGCGCATATCACCATGCAAAAATGATATCATGTAACTCGGGATTTAAGTAGGAGCAAAACTAAATGAACAACATGTGAAACTGGAAAAAAGACGCTAAGAAGTATAATTATAATTAATGAAACTTTCATGGTGACAAGTGTAAAGCCAAGTACACATGAGCACAAATTTGTTTTTAAGACTAGCGCGTGTTCCAGCCACCTGTAATTCACTTCCCAGCTATTCCTTTGCCTTCATGTTTTTGAGATTCATAATTAATAAGAAAAACTTTAACCTGTGAAGATAAAATAATTGAAAATATTAGTGAGGTGATGCTTTGCACTGGCTTAATCAATTTTATATATTTATAGAAGGTTAAAATATACTTATACGGAGAAGTTTAAAGCACGCTTGAATGCGGTTCATACGATTTTTTTTACATAAAAGGCACCACCTTTGACGACATCGACAGGGTTCTTGAGCAATACAGGATTAGCACACATTCACAGTGCAGCGTCGTTCACAGTTACATGGCATACGGAGCAAAGAGCTAGTAGTGATCTTTGCCAACATACATTTCTCGACTCCGCTTCATAAATGACAATAGAACATTCCATATTTCCCAACTTTTTGCCCAAAGAAAGGAACTGGTACGTTCGTTCCAATCAGGCATCCGTTTCCAGAAACACATTATTTTTGACGTGACAGTTAAATGGGACAATTTACGAGTATTGTTTTGCAAGAATTTTTGCTCATTCAACCATCCTTGCACTTGACAATTCACATTGTTTGTAGTTGCATTTTTTGATTTGTGGTCTGGTGTACTTTCTTGATTTTTTTCTGAAACAACTTAGTTTTCTAGACTCATTTCTTATTCTTATTATTGTTGTATCCATTATAAAATATATATTATTATTTTGTGCATTCTCATTCATAGGTTCCCTTGTTGTCCTCTTGTTGCTTGTGATTGTTATTGTTGAGTTGAGCAGCTCTCTCTCTCTCCTTTCCGCAAAGTCAAGTCGGATATTTTGTTTTGTTTTTGTATACAAGAGAAAGCAGAAGTAAATTTGTTTTTTAAAAAAAAAGACGAATACTGAATAAAATAAAACCAAACACTGACAACACTACTACTCTACTACTGCTACAAAATTTCACACATGGAACATGTATTTCTAATTAAAAGTAAAAGAAATATTTTGATTTTTAATTATTTGTTTCATTAAATGTCAAATGTGTGGAGAGAGAATGGGAAATGTAAGACAATTTTGTTGTAAACGGAAAAAAACTCGTGTGTGAAACTTTTAAAGGAGCTTGAGGAAGCACTTATTACGGACGGTGTTGAAGACTCTGGAAGCTCTCTACTTCAAGATTTGATTGTACGACTTCTCAGGGGCTGCTTCAACACGAATAAAGATGATATCACCTCGTCCAATTATCAAATGTACCTGAGGAGACTCTTTCGCATCAAATGTGAGGTAAGCAACTCCTTCGAACAGACTTTCACCTATGCTTTCTTGGAACCTCTTTCACGTCCAGATTAGATCTACACAAGCTGTCTCCTTGATTTTACGGAGTTATTTAGTGGTAAAGGGATTTGAATCCGTTGAATCAAGTATACACATCTCAATATAAAATGCTCATAGTATCGATTGTTATTTGATGATTGCCATTCGATGCATATTACTATGACATGTAGAATTGATGACAACTGTGAACAGGATTTGAGTACTTATTAGAAGTAAAACAACGATCATACAGCAAGTCTACAGTTGATAAATTGACCTCTTAGAGAACGTTTATCATACTGCCCACAGTGGATATATCATCATTAGTTGATTGGAAACCCGATATCAACTCCATTTTTTGTCGGAATACTGGGACGTCATTCACGTCAAAGTCACTTTCAATGTTTCAATGGCTAATTTAGATCTACCATCGTATCTGTGGAATACGCAGATTTTTTTTTGCTTTCACAATTACATTTATGAAATCACTCTGCCAGAGTTGGAGTTAAAAATTAGATTATTAGTTTTAGGTGAAAAATAAATAGTAATGAATCAAATGACATACTAATGCAAATATTTGTCGCCTCGTAAATATTGACGTGCGTTCCTCTCTAATATCAACACAACTCTTACAATATACGTGTTAGCCAAAACTTGAGAGCAAATTACAAGTTTTTATTTGTCGTTTTACAATGGTTTAATGCAATTATCACATACGATAGAAGAAACTCTTTTGATACATGAGATGAAAATATACTTTTTTGATAAACAGTTTTTATTATTTACCCAATTTTTCTCACTGAATTCATTCCCCTTACGATTCATGCGTGACATACTCGTCTAAATTCAACTTGACTAAGTAAATACACTCATATGTGATATTTCAAAACGTAGTGGTATGCACGACGAAGTTAGTTGTTGTTAGTTTTTGCAATATACCTAGATGTTACGGTATGGAATTAGCTGTATCAAGATATCAAATAATATCAAGTACGGAGGATATCAAATATTTATTTAGTGTGCATATCAACTGTCAGAAACACCTTATGTAAAATAGAAGCGAATAAACCAAAGTTATCCGACAAACAATCAAAAACCAACCAGAGGCACGGAAAATCTCACATTGCCTCACCGTTTTTGGACGAGGTGCTTTTATACACATTCAATAATTTATAGTCTACATATTATGGCATAAGTAAAACTTCTCTATTTACTCATCTTCGCTTCAGAGAAATGACTGAAATTTGAAAACTGAAAGCAGTAATTTAATTTCAGCTTTCATGTACTAATTACAAACAGCTGGCCATTATCAGCAGTCTGCTACTTTTCTGGAATACCAATAAAACCCCTCATACCTTCATACCTTCAACCAGACCAAGATAATATGTATAGCGATATCAAATCACAAGTCCAGTCGTATCTGTATTCTTTGGACTTTCACTTGGCTGTAAAATATGCATACATGATTTAGGTCGGGCTAGAAGTAGCTATTGCGGTGAAAGCCCTTTGGACATAATATGTGTATTGGACTAGTGAAAATGCGTAACTCTTCCTAACCCAAACAGTAGGAACACGTAAAAAGCATTTCCACTTTCGTAAGAATGCTCTATTAAATAGGCAACACATATATGTTTTGTTGTTGCTCAAATTCAGCAACAAAAATTGACTTGCCTCCTTCCTGTCTTAAAAATAGGAGCTGAATGAAATTTTACTCTTTCCTTTTTACCCCTTATGTCTGCAATCTGCGAGTATATATGTTATATGCAGAATGCATTGCACACGCTTCATTTTAGTAGTTGGTGAAAGGAAATAGCAACATGTTCAGAGATTTTTGTGATCTGATAAGACAACAAAACAAGTATGATTATTATACGGGGGAATGTGCAACCGGTACATGATAGAGCAATACATATATACATAATATGTTTTATTATGAAAAGGCTCAACCCTTTCTTTCTTTGTCGCACTTTACTTTCATTTATCCTACTCCTCCTGTTGTTCTGTTTGTTTATTCATCCAAGCTATGTACAAATGTACATACATATTATAAACTTCCAATAAAACATTTTTTTGTACATGCAAAGAAAGTAAGCTGTGAATAGGTGAATAGTTTTAATAATGCTCACTTTCATCCTCTTTTTTATGCCTGTGAATGAAATACAACCATGAATACATAAAATCAGAATAAATTCCGGAAAAATTGTAGCATGTCATGTCAGTGCACTCCCTGGCTGCTACTAACGTAGATTATGAAACTATAAAGTGAGGTATTTGACCGGTTTGGTTTGCTGGACATCGAATTGTATTGCAATACTAACAACTACAATGTTGAATTTTGCATTCTGAAATCATTCGCTTTCTACCATACAGGATGTAATAAGTGGGCTTCATTTTTTACTTAGATATTGTACACCTTCCTCTCTTGCTTGCCAGCTACCAACGGTAAGATGTTGTGTTATAGCCCAACCATATGCTTGACTCACTAGTTGTTTTTCAGTGAGGAAGTATAGGCTATTGAAGCATGATGAATGGGATGTGATGTGTGTAAGCAGCCGAGGTAAGGTAGGAAAACAAGGTGAAGTGAAAGTAGACATAGCGAAAGGGAAAAATACACGGCATAAATATACATATTCCTCTCCCTTTCTCTATCTCACTCTGGCTGAAAGAGCAAGGCTATGTTATATGTTATATCTATGAGGACAGAGGAAAGGGTCTAAACGACTGTGCGAAATGAAATTATAGAGGAAAATGCATACATATCATAGACATTTTTCCGCTTTGGTATTGTGAAAAAGAGAGGTTGTTATTCCTAAATTTCATGTTCATAATATTTTTTACCTGTGCTGTTCCGTCGAGTGTAATGGATGTATTTCGATGTCTTGCACAGTAACACTGTTATTGAGTATTAAGGCAAGGAACTACTGCTGTGTAGGAAGGTAGGTTGGCTCTGGCTGCAATGTGGAGGAAGGGAAAGAACAGAAAAAAGTTGTTTGGTTGTTTTGTACGAAAAAATAGGGAAGCACGCGAAAGGGATGAATAATAATACATATTGGCTTATTGTACATATCGTCGTGTTATTATTATGGTTGATGGTGGTGGTTTGTTTGGTAGCCAAGGGAAAAATGTGATGGATGTATGCATGATCATCATGAAAAAGTATGTATTATGAACTATATACAATCTTTAGCTTTCCTATAGTGCCACTTTATTTCCTTTCATTCCGGGGAAAAGGTAGAACGTAGAAAGAAGCCTTGATTCAAGCCAGCTTCAAAATATAGCCTTGTGCTGGCGTTGGTAATAAAACGAGTTAAAATACAGCAAAGCAAAAAGCCTTCGGAAAGACGGATAATAGAAGGGGCACAATGATGTGCGATGTGTTTTACTGATGATGATGATGATGATGACGAACTTCGTCATTATTAGGAAAAGGAAAAATGTGGGTAGAAATGATGAGATGAGCAGTCTTTTATTTTGATTTTCGACAAGTCTGGGAAACCTTTATTTTTCTATTCCATTTCATCCAAGCCTGTTTTCATAACAAGAACGATTCAACAATATGGCACTGATGAGGAGAAAATGAGATTGAATGACAGAGACTTGTGCTGATTTAAAAAAATTGTTTAAAAATAGCATGTTTTAATGAGATTGGGAAAGGAGAAAGGAGGATGTATGTTTTTGCTGAAATAATGAGTTACTCTGCATCATCTGGGTAAAAGGAAAAGGGGAATAAAATTACATATATTATTCTGTACGTGTGTGACACAAGCATCACCATTTCCGCTCACTCTTCACTCTTCATCCAGCTCAAAGTCTGGTCACTTTGCTGTTGGGAAATCATTATTATTAGTATCGAAAATCTTCTCTCTTGTTAAAACTGTGAAGGAATCCTCTTTGTGTCAAGATACAAATCTGCTTTCATTTCAACCCACGCAGCTTTTCCCTTCTGCCTCTTTGTCTTTGCTTTCTCCGACTCCTACTCTAATAGGAAGATTAGTAGCAAAAATGTTGCTCATCCGAAGACACTTCGTCGCAAACGGATGATTGCTTATTGTACTCGCTGAGTTTGTTTAGGATTACCTTTGATCGTAATAATTCAATAAATTTGAGCATAATTTATGCTCAATCAAGAAGCTCTTTTCATGTATTATAGCGCAACCACACAGTTGATTAATAGCCAGGTGTTTTTGTGTTGTAGGAGGATCCAACCAAAAATAATCCGTTTGACGGTGATGTCGCATTCCATTCACTACCTCTCCGAACCAAAATAGAAATCCTGAGGGATCTTTGTGACTTTAGATTGGATAATGACGATGTTCCAGACGCTTTGAAGGTAACAACCAGAACAGATAATGATGTGCTACGTATAAAATCATAAATTCAGTTGAAAAGGGAACTATAAAAAAGTTTGTTTATTACGCTGACAGACTTTGGAAGCAGAAAGTCTTAGAGTTGAACCATTAGGCCAGGACAGTGGTGGCAGCACCTATTGGTACTTTTACGGGACTCGTTTGTACCGTGAGGATTACACTTCTAACTCTGGGGTATGTGCAATGTGGTATTGAGAATGAGTGAAAGAAGATGTTTCGGAGAAAGTGTAATTTTACTACTTTTAAATAGAACCAACCGGTGAAAAAGCGTGGGAAGCGCAAAGCACCAGAAAAACAGCTCCCTCACATAACGACCAAGTGGCAAGTGGCTTGTTTTACGGAACAAGACTGGCAAATCCTAACCCAAAAGTTCAAAAACTGCAAGTCGGTCCACGAGCGAGGTCTTCATCGAACCCTCCGTGACGATTTTCTTCCCGAACTCCCGCGTCTCTTTGCAGAAAAGGAGAAGCTCCTTCGGAAGCGTATGCTTGAGCAGCAGCTCCGACGAAACGGAAGGTCATTCATTGACACAAGCAGCAGCAAGGACGATCATAGTCATCATCATTCCCACGACCCCTGTTGTGTTGGTCCGAGTAGCAGCAGCATTGGTATCAGTGCCATCGCCTCTTTGTCCAACGGAATATTGAGTGCGACGCAGAGTCGAATTAGAAACAGTAGTACACTTTCTCTGCCCATCCCTTGTGTTGCTAGTGCAAGTGGCAGTGGTTGTAGTAGTGGTTCCCTTTTAAATAAAACTTTAAGTAGAATCAAGTCAAGGGCCCTTGGTGGCGACGACGATGATAATAGCTGGTGTCCAGAAGAGGACGACGACGAGGACGAGGACGACGACAACAATAATAGAAACAGGAGTAACAACAAACCCAACACTAGCAAGATAAGCAGCAGCATGGATGAGCACATGGATGAGGACCATGAGGAGCGAGAGTCCGCCCCTGATGAGGAGGAGCTCCGACGTAAAAGGCAAGAGCAAGAGGAAGCAGATCGTCTGCTGGCTGAAGCCATTCAAAGAGAAGAGCGCAAGGCGAGATTACACTTAAGGGAGAGGAGGGGCGCTTCCAGTGGAGGCTTTTCTGGTTCCGGAAGTAGAAACTCTTCCTCTGTCTCTACTGAGCGTCAGCCCCAAAGTCATACCTCCAAACAAACCATATCCAAGCAGACGGTTGCTGCCGCTGTGAGTAAAAAGAATAGCAAAGCTTCCCCAGTCAAGTCATCCCCAAAAAAGTCAGGCGGTGGGAGCAAGAGCAAACGCAAGAAATCCGCCGCTGGGGGTCGCATGACAAATAACTCCCTTTCTGTATCGTTATCCCCTCTTGTTGATGAGGATGATGAAGAACAAGAGAAAACAGAGAAGAAACAAGAGTCCGAGTCAGAGAGCGAAGAGTTTGAAGAGGTTCCCAAACCAAAAATGAGCAAATCAATCCGATCTCCAAAGAAAACCCCGAAAAAGAAGAAGAAACACAGTAATACGAGCCAATCCTCCAGATCTCCCTCGCCCACTGCACCCACTGCTAAAAAGTTGAAAAAATCGAGTTCCTCTTCATCCAAAAAGAAAGCTGGAGGGGGTGAAGATGGTGAGGAGGAGGAAGAAGATGAGGATAATCATATGGATGTGGAGAACCAAGAGCATGATGAGATTCTAGAGGAAGAGGAGGAAGCAGATTATGAGGAAATTGTGGCAAGGACGCTCCACAACAACAATAACAACACCAAGTCTGGCTCGGTGCTTGGCGATGGGAAAGCCAAAGTGAAAGGTGGGAAAGACAAGGTGAAAAGTAAGGAAAAGCAGAAGATCAAGGAGAAGAAACGTGCTAGTGATTCTAGCGACACAACTCCCAAAAAGTCTAGTAAAGGGAAGGAGAAAAAGAGTAAAAAGTCGGAAAAATCTGGAAAGAAGGGAAAGGAAAAGGAGTCCTCAAGTGGTAAAAAGTTCAAGAGTTTATTAGAGTCTCACTCGTCTAGTTCTTGTCTTATTGGTGCTTCGACAATAAGTTTAGGCGGTGGAACTTCCAAAACTAAAGTCAAAAGTAGTGTTATGTAAGTAAACCATTTTAATTTTAAAGTTTTTAGTCTCAAAATTATTCGTTCAGATAATAATTAACACATTTTGCATAATAATCTACCTTCCAGATTCTCGCAAAGCGAGGAAGACGTACAAATAGGGATGCATAAGGTTATTGAGTCGATCAAAAACCACCGAGATGCATGGCCCTTCATAAATCCCGTTGATGAAGATTATGCGCCGAATTATTATCAAATTATTGATGACCCAATGGATCTTCAGACGATGGAGGATAAACTAGACAATCAAGAGTATTCTTCTCTGGATGAGTTTAAAGGGGACTTTGCAAGGATTGTAGATAATTGTCGGAAATACAATGGACCAGTTAGCGGTAAGCATACACATCAGCAATCTCCTCCGTGGGGGAATTAGCGCCCAAAATTATTATCACTTATTTTGGTTTTTCTATTATCATTACAGAATATACGGAAATGGTAGAAACCGTGGAAGATGCCTTCAACAAGCTTATCCAGCGATACATAATACCTGACGAGTCAGACGAGGAGATCAGTATTGAGTATACGAACACAAGTTCGGAGCGGAAGCGACCACGTCCGAGCAACACCAGTGCGCCACCTACGAAAAAGAAAGCAAAGGAGGCCAGTAAAACAGCGTCTGAGCATAAGAAGGAGAATGAGCCGCAGTCACTCAGTACCCCGACCACCAATGCCAGCCCAACCTCCCCTAAAAAACTGAGCTCCAAGTCGAAAGACAAGGAAAAGGAGAAGCTGGAAAGGAAAAAGAGAAAGCAGCAACTCATGCGACATCACAGCCGCGACTCTGAAGCTATTGAGAACTTGGCCACTGTCACTGCAGAAACCCTGAAGGACATCAACAAGTGGCTGGGGGATACTCCAAAACCTCCAGAATATGGAAGCTCCTCATCCTCCTCGGAAGTGATTGCTACCAAATCCAAAGTCATCACTCATCGTGAGGATGATGATGATGTGGACGATGACGAGGATGATGTGGATGTTGATGTAGCAAGCACGGGTGGAAAATCAGTTGCTAAACCTATCCCTGCTCCAGCCTCTGTCAAAGAGAAAATTGGAACTGGAAAGAAGGTCAAGAAATTAGCAGGACAGAAACGTAAAACAAGTGGTGGTGCTGGTGGGGCCGCAGGAACCTCAACTGCTCCTGCTAACGCTTCTGCCTCGACCACCAGTAAAAAATTGTTGGAGGGCTCGTCAAAAACGAAGAAAGTTAGGTCCACCCAATTCATCATGGATGAAGATGATGAGTACAACATTGACCGGGACTTGAGTCCACCACCTCCAAAAATCTCCAAAAAAGATGAGAAAGTGAAGGGAAAGGGGAGCAAGAAGCTGAAGGAGAAATCAAGTCCAGAGAAAAAAGGTTCTGGGGAGAAATCCAAAGAGAAGGGGAAGAAGGATAAGCACCACCATCACCACAAACATCATCATCATCACCATCATCATCACGGCCACAAGCAAAGGGACAGCAGTGTGAATTCTGATGACTCGTCACCCAAACCTGGAAACGTAAAATCATTAAAAGCTGGTCTTAAATCGTCCTCCTCATCCTCATCCGTTTCTTCCTTGTCGACAAGCTCATCCACAGTCCAAAAGTCGGGTCAGCTAGCGGGCAAGGCTTCATCGGAGCACCCAAAGTCAAAAGTGAAAGGTGGCTCCAAACCCAAAACCAAATCTACGGATGACCCCAAAAAGCCAAAGTCTCTCAAGCGACTGGGTGGCAATGGAGGAAGCGGGAGCTTACTCAACACCTTGAAGAACTCTCCTGCTTTCAAAAGGTTGAACCAAATCAGTCGAGTGACAAAATTAAACCAGTCATCCTCCTCCTCATCCACGTTGTCGGAGTCCAAGATAAAATCTGTGGCGGAGTTGGCTATAGCGAGTGGATCTCAAGGACAGTTTAAGCAGTCGACGAGCGGCGGCTCCCTTTCTGATCCCAACGCAGGTGCCAATAGCAGTAGCGCTAATAGTAGTAGTAATAGTAATAATGTTAGTAGCAACCTTGGTCTCGGGGTCAAAGATGGTGCTTCCGGAGGTAATGGTGGACCACTTGAGAAGAAAAAGTGTTTGCTCATCAACGAGCACTCGGAGAACAAGGAGGGTGGTCCAAAACTCAGTCTAGGCTCGGTGCTATCCACAGATGCAATCAAACTAGGTGATTTCAAGGATACTGAGGAACCTCTCAGCGATGATGACTACATGGCATCCATCAAGAAGCCTGTAGTGCCACCGGATTCGGATGTCAAATCTGAAAAAGATGCTGTCCCATCTGGAGCTCCACCCGGAGTAGGGGACGTAAAGAAAGAGGAAGGGGAGGGAGAGGAGGAGAATGAGGATGACTTCGAAGTGAATCGGAAGCTGGAACCTAGTCGCGGTTTCAACCGAGAAAAATGCATGCCTAATTTGTCAGCGTGGATCAAGGCATTTGGAGGCCCTGCCAAGATTACTTTGGCCAGCACGGGTACAACAGCTACCACCACGGTTGCGTCATCTTTGGTTTCCCCTATTAAGAAGGTGGATCCGGAAAGCAAAAATAAGTTCAGAGTGATGGGTCGCGGTGTAGGGGAACCTGAACAAAGCAAATCATCTCATTATCCACCATCAACCCCAACCAAGGTTCCAGCGCATCATCCCAAGCACCAGCAGCAGAGTGTGATAAAGGGGGGCATTGGAAGTGGGAGTAATAGTCTCAGCGTGATTGCGTCCTCCCCCTCGCCAACAACAAGGGGAAGCAATATTGTTGAACCGCCCAGCTGGAACCCGGTAGCTCTTCCTCGTCCTTCCCCACCACTCCCCAATCCTCTGCTGAATCCGATCAAGCAGGCAGCTCTGGATCAACAGCAGATTCGAACCACCTCGGTAATCACGGGGGAGGACTTGTCCACTTCTGATTTACATTCAACTACATCTCATCACACTTCGAAGAAGCACAGGATTAGGAAGATGAGCTCGAGTAGTCTTTCGTCGCAAAGTGAGAGCGGCTCTCCACTTTGTGTCTCCAACCAGGAGGGGGGCAGTGGTGGGGGCAGCAGCAGCTTTATTGGGCCCATGGCCAATCCGCCAAGATGGGTGGATGATCACTGGGGCCAGTCCCAATCCCAGAGTCCTTCCGCTTCCTCCCACGTTAGCTCCCAGTCTCCAGCCGGTCCGAATTCCCCCTTTTCCCCCAGCATTTCCAGTCCACCGCATACACCTCAAACCCCACCAAGACCTCCTGCCCCGGTGCGCGTTGGTTTTTACCAAGATATTACATCCCAGCATTCTAGTCCTGACAAGGTGAATGATTCACAGTCAAATGTGGCGAGTCCCAGCACTCCGCCAACACCGAGTAGTGTGCATGGTGGAAGTGGAACTGGCGGTGGGGGTAGTTCCAGCAAACGAGGTGGGAGGGATTCCTCTTCGTCCTCAAATAGCGGGAGCGCATCTGCCAATACCAAAACTAGCTATGGCTCAACATACCCCACACCAATCTACGCTCCGCGATATGTTGCCAGCACTCCGTCGCCAAATGTTGGTGGACCTGGCTCTAACCAGTCCAGTGGGGTTCCCTCACCACCAGCTAGGGAAGGCGGTCTGAGCAACGCTGAATCTCCTGGCAATCCAAACTCACCTCATTCACCCAAAGTGGTTAACATGAGTGGTTCAGCGGCAGCAGATTACCGGTCACATTCCAGTGGTAGCAGCAGCGGTGGTGGTGAAGGCAGGTCGAGTTCCACCTCAAACCATCCTCCATCCACATCATCTTCCTCTGTTAACGGACCGCAAACACCGGCTCATCAGTCGACTCGGTCAGCGTCATCGGTTCTCCACAGCTCTTCTCCCATTCACCCCTACACACCCTCACCCCATTACGCTCACAGTGGGAGCTTAATCATGGATCAACATTTAAGGAGTGGTTCAGGATCCAGCAGTTCGTTACCAGAGGCCCATAATCACAGCAGTAGTCACCATCATCACCATCATCAAACGCCGGCCCATGCCCACTCCAATCCCCAAACAAGTCATGCCCACTCCCACCACCATTCTCATCATCTTGGCCAACCACAGCAGGCTCACGCCGCAAATCAATATGACTCGAGCTCGAGGTATCCTCCAAACTTGCCTCATGCTCATCAACAGTCATCATCCTCTTCTTCGTCCCACCTGACCAACTCGTTGACAAACTCGACGGCCTCCAGTTCTGGTTCAGTGTCGTATGGGAGCAGTCACCAAAATTTGGCTCAGGCCCATGCCCACAGTAGACAATCCACAACTTCTTCACTCCCACCAACAACGCAACCTCACTTAAGCCATCCGTATCCTTCCAATCCATATGCTTCCAACCCGCGAAACATCAACGTGGCCCCCAATGTCTACAACAACCCCATCTCATCCGACCCCGCGATGAACAGGTATTACAAGGCTGCGATGGCAGCTGCCGCGGCTGGAAACAGCGAGCTGACTTTGAGCATGGGAGGGGCTTCTTTGTCCACCTCAAGTAGTTCCGGCACAACGATTACTTCATCTTCCTCGTCTTCCTCTTCGAAGAGGAGCAGTCGGAGTAATGCGTCTGCGAATGCTCTACCTTCCAATGACCATCATGCACATGAGATTCCAAGAAGCGCGAGTGTGAATCCTTCTGCAGCAGCGGCGGTGGCAGCAGCGCTGGAAGGAAAGTTGGGGGAAGGTGGGCTGAACGGATTTCATTGGCCGCATAACTTGGCTTCCCTTACACAAATCGTTAACAGTATTCCTGGGTCCATGGCGAGTGCTTATCGACAACACTATGACCCGGCAAGTATGACAGCTGAAACTATGTCCAAATATCAAAGGGCAGCTGCTGAGGCAAACAGTTACCCAGTTACTACCTCAAGTGGATCGAGTGTTATAACATCAGGAAGCAAATCCCTTTCTTCAAGTGGATCAAGTCATCACCATCATCATCACCACCACAGTTCCTCCTCCTCTGCCCATTCTGAGAAAGGGGAGTCATCACATGAGTCATCAACTCCTGTGGTCATTGTATCCAAGAAACAGAGCAAATCGTCCGAATCCAAATCCTCAAGGTAATTCATAAATGCAGCAGCTAAACGCTATAGTCCTGATCAGTAATTAGATACTTTATACTTTGACATACAATTCTATCTTTGTCATTTTTAGATCTCAAAACTCCAGCTCCAAATCCTCATCTCAGTCCATCGTTCCTGGATCCGCATTCAACTTCTCTAGCTTGACGCCGGAGCTTGCTCTTTACTCCAAGGAGATGTCGGATCCCAGCTCTTTGTACTCAGCATCCCCACCAACTCTCACCCCACCCCTTGCACATCGGGCCGACTTTTATCCCACCTCTTCCGCCAGTTTCCACTCGTCATTTTCCGCTGCAGCTAGAACAACTGCGGGAGGTGTGCCAACTCCGCCAATCACTCCCTACCAAATCCCACCATTCATTGGCTCACATCCATCGCCATATCAGCCACAACCCGTGTCCTCGCAGCCCTTTGCAGCTCACTCCCAATCATCTAGGGGATTGGCTGTGGATCCGTATCAACAATTATTTCAGAATTCTCCACATGTCATGGGGCTACTTCCTCACACGGGCTACCCTGCCCCATACGCACACCCCCATTCGAGCCTCGGGTTCAACCGACCTGGATGGATATAGCCCTTACGGAACTACGACGCTGTGGATGCTGCCAAAGGTTTGTTAGACCTTAGTCGACGGAGCTAGCAATTACTGAACAAATAGGAGAGAGCCATTCGGCATGAGTTAAAATGCGTTCCAAGATGAATGGCAGGCAGCTATCCTTCAAGTATAGTTTGATATATCTATGCTTAGCTATAGTACTACGTAACACAACAATATTTAGGAATTATCAAGCTCTTGATGAGGTTAGAAATGACCCAGTCTTTCCTTTCTATCGAGATACGATATAATTTACTATATTTAGGGTAGTTACTCACTAATCACATTTTACTAAAGTACTTTGCTAACTTATTGTAAGGTGACAAAAAACTTAACTAGATTTTCACATGCACTTTGGGTATCATGATCAGATCAGTGTGAGATGCAAAATTTCGTGTACATTTGCTCTTTGCAAATTGCAACTAGATTTCTACTTTTTCGCTACATGACTCTCAATGTGTAAGGTAATGCTATAACGTAAATGTGTTCAGTGTCTTGAATATCGTAGCTGTTGAATTTTATTACATAAGAAGTGAAACCTGAGAAAGGTGGATTATAGCTATAGCCAGCACTGAATCTGGAGTCTATCGTGTCTAAAGAAAAGTTCTACAAAAGGGTACAGTTTTGTACCAACAGGAATTTTCTCATGGTTTAACCATGATACACATAACATACCTGAGAATTATTAGGAAAGTAATCGAAATGGAAATGATCATGAACAAAACCGTGCTATGCAGGTTATTAGTTAGAGAAAACTGTTAACTAAAAAGTCCGATTTTTCATGTGAAACAAAAGTTGAAAAACTGATTTGCAGGTACAATACAGTAACTATTCTTACTTGTAGTTAACTGATTTTTTATTGACGTTAGATAAATTCATTTGATCATATCCCGTTTTTAAAGATTTTGCAACATACATTTTAAAGTTATTAGAAACAAGCTAGTGTAACTAAATGTGAAGTGCATGTAGGTTTATACGTGCAAATGACAATGATCTTTTTACAAATCAATTAAGTAGTGTGAGTTTGAATTGAGTAGTAGTAGTAGTGTGAGGAACTCATGTGAAACAAAAAAAAATCAGGAAAAAATAAACAATAAAAGGGTTTGCTATATATTTGGGACCGTTTGCATATAAAACTATAAATAAACTTGCATGCTAATACATACGTAGCTAGTGATTAGTGATTATCAACTAGATTTGGATGGATGGGTGTGTGCACACGTGTGTTATCTGAAAAAACTGTAGAAAATAAAAATAACACACGCGTACGTATGATAATATTATGATAAGTATAAGGATAACAGATAAAAATATTGATAATTGAAATCCCGGTTGTTTTGTATGTTCAAAGTTGTTTTCTGACGTATTGGATGGCTAACGGTATAGGTTTTCATATAAAAGTATACTATTTGAATTTGAGAGAACAAGTAACACAACTCATGGATGATAATAAGGACTTGTACTAAGGTGTCTTTAGAATTACAATATATGTGGTATGCTAATGCAGCTATAAAATCTGTTTTAATAATTACAACATAATTTTAATGTATGTAATTTTGAAAAGGAAAGCGTCTGTATATCAGTCTAACTCATAATGAATGAGTGATTGTTGATCTTACCGTAAATTATTTGTACGTAATGTTAAACTCTTCCAAGCTAAAATCTAGAGTTAGCTACCTCATCTCTATAAATGCATGTACATAATAATGTTGTGTAACATCGTGATCGTGTTGAACATTAATCAAAAATGATACTTAAAACTTAGCTAGAAGAAATATAATTATTAGTAAAGTGTGGATTATACTATAAAAATGGTGATGTTTGTATATAACCGACACAGTTAATGGACAAAACAAATGAAAATTGTGTAATATTGACCTCATTGTATTACTTAACCCAGATCGTAGTGCGTAAATATGTATTTATAGGATAATACTACACTGTAATAATAATTTTGTGACGGTGGTACTTGTGTACATAATGATAACATGAAAATATATAACAACTTGCTAACATTTCCTTTCCCCCCAATTTATCGCATTTAGATTTCCGAAATATTTTAGCCAATTGGTAAGGTAAGATATGAGATAAGATGCATTATATAAATGTGCTATATTTGCGAGCTAAATTAATCCTGAGAGAACTGGAACGAATAGTTGTAAAATGAAGATGATACATGAGGTTCTTTTGTGGAAATTATTGTTGAAATGAATTTAAAATGGCATTTAAAATGGAGAATGTAAATATAATATGTAACTATAGCTTCTGAAAAATGCTATATGTATTGTAATTATATATATATATGCAGTAAATTGTTTTGAATTGAATTCTATATGTGTAACTAATACTGTTTGCAGTAGGTAGAGTCACGTGGGTTGGTCCAGCTAGGGAAAAGAGAGAAAGAGAAATCGAGAAAATTTTTATTTCGTTGTCTATTCCTATTAAATACTATAGCATTTGATGTATATTAAATACCATATATTATCAAGTTTGTTCGTTTTCATTGGTTTGTTTGTTGTCGCTGTGTAATGTAGAGTAAAACTATATGAAATACATAGTTATGTGCACGTACAGTACAGTGTGTATATAATGGAAAGATAAAGAAAAAGATAAATATATTATATACATACATATTAAATATATCTCTATATATTATTGATGAGACGGAAGGAGGAAAAATGGAGTGCAAAAATAAATCAATCACCAGTTTTACCTGTTTACAAGCAAAACAATACTTGAACTATTTAATGATTTGGGTGTTTCACCCTTCATACTTATTGATGCAAATGATCTCATACATTATCTATTTTCAATAGTTTTCTTACTGCATCCGTGTTCGCAACTTTAGTTTGAAAAATTTATATATTATTACATAAAAAATGACTTATCTCCAATGATCAGTCAGCTCGTTCCAAATGCAGAATATTGTTGCTCTGCAAACCATGCATGTCTCAAAGACTAACGAATGGATGCTTGGCGTGACTGGAGAAAACGATGCCATAGCAAGCTGGTTTGGTTAGTCATAGTCCGGCTTGAAAGTTGACGAGGGACATGCAGCAGAGTGCTTTTCATGTCATTTAACTACATTTTCCTACATTATAATCTTATTCTCACTGATTTTGTGTGTGTTGAAGTAGGGTTGGTCGGTATATATACGGACAAGTATCCCATTTCATGTCAATAGACGATAGTGATAAAAAAATGATGCGATGTGGGGCTGACTGACCATGGAAATGGAAGAAAAACACTTGTTTTGGGAGCATATCAATATCAATAATGTTGAAAATGACATTTCGTGTGCTTATTCATCAGTTGGCATATAAAAACCAACATTCATACAAGCATGAATACTCCACTAGATCTTTTTTTATCACAGAAAACCTCTGAAATAACATTTGTATCATAAGCTGAATATAAAAAGGGATTTTGCCAATATAAAGTTGTTATTTAGTTCAGGATCTCTTGGGTGCTGGATAACAACAAAGAACTATCTGCATAACTTATATAATCACAATTTTGTTCGTGATTCCTTCTAACAATGGGACAAAAGTTAATAGTTACGGTGCTGCTTTTAGTAGCAAGTGCTCAAATTGACTGCAAGGGCTCCTTCCAAACATACAATTACGAGGCAAGAGAAAGATTTCGTTTGAAGAATTTAGATAAGCAAAATGACATAGACTCGGCTGATTCTCACTGGAAGGGAGATGTCTTGAAGCGAAGTAATTCTGTGGTGAATCCAGTAAGACCTACGAGGTATGACCCAACATGGCCCAGTCTGGATGCCCGCCCACTTCCAGCCTGGTATGATCAAGATAAAATCGGGATATTCATTCATTGGGGCGTCTACAGCGTGCCTGGAGTAGCCAGCGAATGGTTTTGGAAGCAATGGCAGAGTATGTTTGCTAAAATATTCATTGTGATTCAAACCCTTTTCCCATGAAATGAACCCACATATCTCGCTTTTATAGATGGGAACAATGAGACAATCCGATTCATGAAAAATAACTTCAAACCAAATTCTACGTACCAAGAATTTGCCCCACAGTTCACTGCCGAGTTTTATGATCCCACTCAGTGGGCTGAATTATTCAAGAAATCTGGAGCAAGGTTGGTAAAACACATACAGTTTCTGCTGATAATCACTCCGTCTCATTTTAAAAGTTTTCATTTCGGTTATGATTTGTTGTACGTAGGTATATCGTTCTGACCTCCAAGCACCATGAAGGTTACACACTCTGGCCATCCCGCTACTCATTCAGTTGGAATGCTCAGGATGTGGGACCACATCGTAATGTTTTAGGTACGTTGCACCTCGATCTGTTATCAAACAACGTGGGAAATGATAACTTAACTCTTCTGTTTTGTAAACAAATTCATACTCGTGTAATGATGGGTAGATAAGGTATACTGTTAGTGATAAAATCGTTTTAATTGAAGGGGATCTGGCAAAAGCGATTCGAAATCAAACGGATCTGAAGTTTGGCCTTTATCACTCACTTTACGAGTGGTTTAACCCTTTGTGGGTTTACGACACCCAAAACAACTTGACCACTGATGAATTTGTGAGATTCAAGACTCTTCCAGAACTATATGAATTAGTAAATGAGTATGAGCCAGAGGTTGTATGGTCTGACGGAGAATGGGAGGCGCCCGATGACTACTGGCAGTCCAAAGAGTTTCTCGCTTGGCTCTACAATGAGAGTCCGGTACGAAATACGGTGGTGACTAATGACAGGTGGGGTCATGAGACCCTATGTGAACACGGAGGCTATTATACCTGTGCTGATCGCTACAATCCAGGTTATTTACCGACCTATGCATCCCTAGCCTACATGTTATTTCTTTTATAACGTCCACAGTCATTCCGTTACATAACCTAACCTTTTCCCAGGTGTTCTTCAACCACACAAGTGGGAAAACTGTATGACTTTGGATAAGGACTCTTGGGGCTATAGGAGAAACGCCAAGATTGAGGACTACCTTACTCCAGAAGAGCTGATGAGAACAATCGTTGAGAGCGTATCTTGTGGAGGTGCATTTTTTTTATATGACAGCATGTTTGTAGTTATAAGTATCTTGTTATGCATGCATTGCTAACAGCAAATGACTTGAACATTTAAGGAAACGTGCTCGTAAATGTTGGACCAACTCGGGAAGGCATCATACCTGTAATACAACAAGAACGACTTGAACAAATGGGTGAATGGTTGGGTATCAATGGCCCAGCTATCTACAACAGCATTCCGTACACCGTTCAAAACGATACAGTTACACCTGGTGTTTGGTAATGATTTGCAAAACGTGCACTACCATTTCTAAATCTGGCTTGGAATATTAATATAAAACTATGACTACACTAGGTATACGAAGAGTGCTGATGAGTCACAGGTTTACGCGATGATTACCAATTGGCCTGGAAGCTCCATAACGCTCGGGTCTATAACACCCAGTGCTCAGAATGCAGTCACTATGCTCGGCTCAGAAGGAGTTCTTTCGTGGACTGAGACATCAGACGGGGTCGTAATACAACTTCCCAAACAAGATTCAGTGAAATCCCAGTGGGTGTGGACACTGGTTTTTCAACGCTAAACGAAATTTGATTGGTTTTGTATGCAGTTTTATTTCGAAGAGTAACGAATAAAGTTTTTCATAATAGTAACATCTTGAATGGTATGCACATTGACTGTTGTGTTCATTGCATCATGTAACC
>JAQGAP010001064.1:0-23292 GCA_034697805.1 Orchesella bifasciata | reverse complement strand
TTCAACTAAGAAGGAATTTTTTGCTATTTCTCGCAGGGGACAGTGGTGGACCAGCTGCGGCTTGGAATGATTCCGAAGGGAGATGGTATCTTGCTGGCGTTACCAGCTTTGGCAAAGGTAACTTACTTTAACCTGAAAACCCTAATTAATCGGTTGAAGAATGTTTGGGTGCAAGTAAATATTTTTTGTTTTCGAACCCAGGTGAGTGCGGAACTGGCCGACAGCCCACGATTTTTGTTAGGGTGTCAACCTACATAACTTGGATTTGGGAGCGAGTCAGTGAATATCTATGATTTAGGAATAAAAAGTAATGAGAGTAAAGTTGGGATTCATAGGCATTCCTAAAATTACTGATCATTCAATTCCACTTTTAATCATTTTATTTAAAATCCGACTGTTGAATTTTGCATGCTGAAACGACTAGTAAATGAACCTATGTTTTTTTAATTGCAAGTAGTATTTATGTCGACAAACATTTTTATTAAGTACGATTGCCAGCAGTTATCAAATTTTGTTATTATTTCCCATAACAAGTTGCATGCATGTCCATAAATAATGATGCCAACAGGCTTTATTATCAATACAAGCGAAAAGCGTAAAGCATCTTCGCACTCATTTTTAGCCTTTTTTCGCATTATTAGTTACATTACATTTTATTTATACTGTTTGATAATTTCAAACTCTCAAACATTTTTTAAAATTCAGTTCAGTAGGTCGAAATGGAGAAGGATTCAGAAATTTGAGATAAACGAAAAGTAAATCGTGAACCTGGTAAAACTTTATCTACCTGTATGATTCTGGACTCCTCATTCATTATTCCAGGTACACCATAAAATCAAGCTTGATTATATTCCGCTGTTGTTAAATAATACTCAGTTGTTTGAAGTTATTGGAGATGCAGCGTGAGAATGAATGTAAGTATGTCGATAATGTGCTTCGTTCATGCATTAGACATATTATAGTCACTCAGTCAACTAATATTGATACTTCGTGTTAGTTGCTACTTCATAGTTGTAAACCACAAAAATATTTTTAAATTGAGTTGAATTTATAAAATGTCTCAATAATGTCTAATCAGAAATTCCACTTCGGCTTATAAAATTGTGAAAACTTTTTCGTTGAGTGACATGAACTTGTGTTGACGACTTGTTTGGGGAGCTCTAAACTGTGCAAGATTCAATGAACAAAATTGAGTCGAGAATTGAAGGAACTACATAACTAACACAATGGAAAACGAACCAATTTTGGATCCAGACGTGTAACCAAAAAACATATATGCGTATATGCGTAATCATTGAAGCATCCTGTCTCATGTAAAATATTCGCGACCGTGAGAAACTTTGTCTGAAGAACAAGCTGAAAGGATAAAGGTAAGGTTGGTTGATTTTCAGGATCCAAATATACATACAAAACACGAGATCCGGATATCATGGACAGCATTTGAAACCGGACATCGGAAAATAAAGAGTAGAACAAAGATTAGGAGTGGAAACGAAATTGCGAAACACGGTGGAGCAATGTGGGGCAGATTGTTTTTTATCTAAAAAATGTTTACAGACGAGTTCCACAAAAAATAATCTGGAAGGATACCTCGAAGGTTCCATTTCAGCTATTCAAACGCTTTTTTCATAATTTAACAGCACAAGAACAAAATAATTACAACCTTCCCAAATGAATGCAAACTTTTAACAGACAAACGTTGGGTTAGTTTCCTGTTTCAACCTCCAAATTGCTTTGAATCAAAACTTGTATACTATCAAACATTTCATCGTCATCATCTTTTTTTTCATCACATTAAGTTCAGAACCATTTGAATATATTACAAAGCCACAATGCTTCGCCAAAGCTCTTATGAACATAATGACATAAATAATATACGGTGTAGAGTAGGATGGGAAGGATATTGCAAGCTGGCTGGACGTATGTATATTTTCTCAAAGAAGCATGACTATTTTGCCATTGGAAATCAACTGGTTTCAGTTCAATATGACTGAAAGCTACACATGTAAATGCCAGTCAAGCATCCGCAAGTTGTTTCATGTCTTACCTGCCATCATATGCACTCACATGAGCAAGTTTTACAAACGGACCATTATAGCAGGCAGCAACGGAAGGCTGCTTGATGAGAAAAACAACTTTGTTTTGTTGCCGTCAAAACGTGAGGAATATTTTCAGTAATTATTACCTTCCACATCCTGCTAAAGATTTTGTTTTGGTGATTGTGATGATAATACTCATACAAATTATACTGCGTGAAGCTTGACAGACCGGTTCATGATTTTGTTTTGAGCCCGTTATGGAAAAGCTAACTTCTCAACTGCAGAATAAAATACAACGTCAAGAGAAGTCATTGCAACCTAAAAAGTTCTCAGTTCAAGTTTGCAAATGGTGGTGGGCTCAGCCCGAACATCCCATTCCTCATTATTCATCACTAAAACTGAAACACCAACGCACCAAAACATTGTCATCGGAAATATTACCAGTTTCCAACAACTCATATTAATTTTTCAGTTCCTTGTTATGGTAGCCACATTGAGAAGAGCAACATCATCTCTGAATTTTGAGTGAGCCGGAAGAAATGGAGAAGAGAAAGTGATCCTTGGTAATCTTGTTAATTTGACGAGTTTGTAGAGATGTGTGTTCAAAGCAGTGCTCTGCAGTTCCCAGGATGCCGAGATTCTTATATAACGTTTAGCAAAGAGGTACAAAGAATATTTATTTTGTGAAGGGAATAATATTTCACAAAGGTTGTTTCTTACGTGAAGATAATAATAAATCAAATTTTAAAACTGCATGTTTTCCTTGGTTTGATTTCAGAACGCCCTGACAGTTTCATTTGATGATTGGATACAAAACATATTTAGATTAGTTGGGTATAGAGGAATGACACATGAACATACATCTTTATATTAAAATTGCAAATGTAATAAAAACCGTTTTATATTTCCAATTAAGCTCCCTCCCCACGAGAGCTCCGTTCTCCAAACTCAGCAATGGGATGGAAAATGTTTTTTTTCTTCAAAAAGTTCAATCAAGACTTAAGTTTTGTTTCCAGGTAAACCAAGTAAGCATTTTAATACAACCATCTTAAAGTGTGTGCTACCGGAAGTAAATTAAAATTATTTTTTCAACGGTTTTTAGAAAATACAACAATATACAAATAAACTTGCAAAAGAATCAGGACGGAACACATACAAACCTGTTGCTCGGAGCGTGGAACATAACATCCAGCATGAAAATCATCTATGAAATCAGGTTTCAAATTGAGGTTTCTTTCAGTTTTCCTAAGGCTATTTGTTATTGCCTTAGGCAGTTTCCAAAGAATCTCTTCACGAAATCTTCATTACAATGTATACAATTTAAAAACAAAAATCAAAAATTCATGCTTTTTTTAAATATACTGAAAGAATAGTATGAAAATATCAGCAATTTCAGAGCTCATTGTTACAATGTAGATGGTGTTCCTAAATTTAAAAAAAACAGAGATCTGAGTTAAATGTGCTGAATTTTCTAAAAACACTGAATGCTGATTTTAATCAAAACGACAAGTTTTGATCATTGGGAAAGTGCAAATCAAGTTGAGATGTCAATACCAAGAAATTGCAATAGTTACATCATGTTTTATTTACTCGACTGAATTTTTTCAGTATACGCTATCAATGTTGTGTATCCTGCATACAATTGAGGAACATTTGTGTATATTATGGTTAGTCATGCTGAAGTAATAATAGGAACCAATCAAAAGGTTACTAAGCGGTACATTTAATAGCATGTCGTGATAGAAAGTCATTTTATGAAATCAAGAAGATTAATCAAGTTTTTTTAACACAAAATTTTACTAATGAACGCTGCAATTGGTTAAATTACAAGATTGTAACTCAGATTGCTAACGCCAGATCATGAGTGACTAAATACGGGATAAAGAAAAGAGTGTGTAAAAAGGTTTGAGAGCTAAAAATTTCATCCAAATAGGCGCAATTGTACAAATGTATTGTATATTTGCCTAGTGTGGAAAATTATAATAATATGCGCATTTTTTATTTATGATAAACTGAACAAGCAGCCACCCAGGCTGAAGCGAGCTGTCGTACCTCCTTGTTAACACACTTTGCTAGCGTGCTTTTGTTATAGTGTTGCGTTCATCACTTGTAATAATGCTAGGGCCAGATGTTTTCTAGGTAAAACAGAGCTAAGAAACATACAGATATATCTTTTAAATGTTAATTTATGCTCTGCTTACAAAAGAAATGATGCAGTTTTAAAATGAACCATTCCTGTTTTTTTTAAATGGTAATGCCTGAGTATTTATGATAAATATTTTGACGATGACAACAGGAGTTAGTTAATTAGACCAGATCTTTATTGAGCCAATGCTCAACTTCAACATACAGATAGAAGTGATACGTACAAATGTATCGAAACAATAGAGCGTCAATGGTCACTTTTATAAATGTAGCATGATGTTATAACGTAGCTGGTATAAGGTGGTAGCAGCAAGGAGTAAAATGATGAATCCTTACTAGAATAGATGTCACTTAGTTAGTTTGTCAGTGTTGCTGGTTATGACCCAATTATGTGGTAACCATGGGGTAGTGGTTTTCACAAGCATTCCAATAAGCTTTGTACTTTAACCGTTCACTCAAAGGGTTCCTTATGTTCATGCATTGACCACAAATTGTTTCTTGTCTGCTCTTGAATTGGAGTAAAAAATTGTGCCTACTGAAAACGATGATGATTTGAAAATGATTGCATGGGCGTATTTATAGAACCATTTATGGTCTTTAGATTGAGATATACAAGTAAATTAACAGAGAGAAGATTGCGAGCATTAGCCCGTAGTTATATATGTACTTGAAGCCGGCTCCTACTAAAACCGTTGTAGTGCTGATACTTAAGCGCTGCCTTAACTCAAGAGAGATGTTCTGATAACGATTATACAAGAGCTTTTTTTCCTCTGTCCTGGTTTTGCCTTTAGAAATAGATAATGATAGGGAATGCAAAAGATGCCATATTTTTGGTTTTTGACATTTGTGGTTTCCTTATGTGGTGGATCCAAATCAATGTGTAAAAATAAGATTTATTAAAGCGATCCATTTTCTCATAAAATATAATTTAAATTTAAAATAGCTCGAGGGCTATTTATCGATTTGAATGCAAGATGTATGCATTTGTTGATTTTTGTTTGATTTTATCTGCAGTTCTCTGCTGTTTTGGAATCTAACCATTGCCTATAATATATGTGTAGTGAAATACGTTACTATGTAACTTAATTAGTTTCTGCATGAGCATTCCCGTTTCCCATTTTCCAGTTGTTGAAGTAGAATTTTTTGTAAATATGCTAGTTCGCAAGCTGCTTTACACTTAAGGATTGGTGGGTAGCATAATTGCTACCAGTCAAGAATATTGGATAAATTATTATGCCTTACTCCTACTTCGGATAGTCTGGGAGCCTTGTAAACTCATTAAGTGGTGAGAGATGAATATCTCGTTTCTTCAAGGGAAGCGGATCACTATTTGCTTCAGAAAGGGGTATGAACCGAGCTTGCATCGTTTATTTAGGGGACCAAAAACGCGTTGTCATAAGGTTGAAAATAATTTTCGCAGGTGATATCCATTGTACTGCACTTTTATTGTACGTTACTAGAAAAAACTCTTGAGTATTGCTTCGCTAGTTTTTGAGAAATATATGAAATGCGTAGCACTCTCCGTAACCCGGAGGCATAATAAATCCAGGATCGACTGTGACAATGAATTAGAAAACTTAAGTACGTAACTTTAGGTAAGTAAGTGAAAAGCTGGGTAACTTTGAAGGGTCACCATATGTAATTTGTCTTTCTAGGAATTGTGATATTTGTGTAACATCAACAAGAGGGCAATATCCTCTTGTTGATAAAATGAGAGTGTACATGATGAAACTAAGTAACGCAAGTATTGGAGTTGTAGAGTAGGAGTTTATTTCCTGACATACTCGATACTCAACTGGCTAAGTTTTGTACAATTCAACCAATATATTATATGTTTTTTCACATCACCGTATAAATTATTTGATAACTTTGGCCGTTTGCCTGAGAACTATCCCCTTCAATCTCCAAACCAATATACATACGTAAACCTTACTTGTAGCAGTCAAAGAGCTTCGATACCTAATTACTTTCAGGCAGAGTGTAAAAAGGTAAAGGTAGAAGGTAATACCTTTACCGCTACCTTCTACATTAACAAATTACAAAAATGCCTTTTACTGCTAACTTAAACCTTCATAAAAATAACTTTCCAAGCTCTTATCAGTCAATTACCAGCTCACGTTTTGTGTTTAACTGATTTTCTTTATCGCCATGAGATCCTTAAAATAATATTATAGTACATGCATAACCTATTACAAATTAGTTAATGTTGTAATGAAAGTTCTATGTTTTAATTTCTTCAGACAACTAATAAATTTCCATTATGAAACTTACTTTCTACCTGAAATTCTATAGAAATAAATGAACTTCTTTGATGAAACATTGAAGTCGTATTCATAAATTACTTAATTATTAAATTGTTATTAATATTAATTTATTTAATCATAAACAAAAAGGCGCTCTGAAACCTTGAAACTATGCAACAACCAACATGAGCCATAAATATTATGCATTTCAAAAAATATGTACAAACCGACACCATATTTTTATTAGAAAGATATAATACAACTAAATATGTGACGTGAAAATTGTATGTAAATTTAAAATTTAAAGTTTTGGGGAACATCACCTAAAAATGAGGGATGGCCGCCTTTGCCAATTTTAGTGCAGTGTGAGTGAGTGTGAATTATTAGAATTGTGTCAGGTGAAAAACTGGTTCATGTAAAATGAGAACATCGAATCCAGATCATTAAAAAAACAAGATTCACTCATCAGAAATAGGCCAAATAGAATCAGAACGAGTACTTCAATTCTTATACACACAGAAACCGGATGCATTGAACGATTATGTTTATAAAATATTTCTTACATTCAATTTGGGAACTGATTTTTTCTTCTAATTCTACGTATTTTAAAGGGTTTCGTAAAATACAAATAATGCATAAAATATGTTTGAAAGATTCAATACAACTTTGCAAGTTTGATTGATAAACGAAACATCCTTGCAAATGTATTTTTATATTACATGCTAGTGAACTTGGGTAAGTTACTTTACGACCATATTCAACTTGAGCTTCACTACACTATATTGGTCATTCATTTCATTTTTCAAACTGACAAAAATTAACAGTAACATAATTTATTCAGCTCACTAGATATAAATGGAGAGAGACTAAAAATTTGGGATAACTAATCAAGTAGGTCATCTAATCATGATAGTCGTCGTAAAGGGTAAAAATTTGTGTTCCATGAGTACATGTTTCTGGAACTCCTTATAATGAAAAAAATGATCATAAACTAGCTCTCCATTATGAATGATAAATGACGCATGATAACCTTCTGCGGTGCACTTCAAAAGATGTGAGCAGAATGTAACTGTTTATATGTCACCAATCTCATTTACAAGCGGTTTGTTTTCGATATTTATCAGACGTGTGATATAATTGAATGACCATTTGGCTCCCTTATGTTAGTTGTTACTTGCAGTTGTAAGCCATAGACGTATTTTTCAATTACGTTGGATAAAAAGTTGCCTCAATAATGTCAATTGGAAATTCTGCTTCCGGTATGATAATTCTGAAACGTTTCCGTCGAGTGATTTGAAAAAATTTGCAAGTTCTGCGAGACTTATAAAAATTGTCGAAATTGAAAATTGAACAAGCTAAAGAACTGTATTCTCTATGCAGTGGCGTAGCAAGGGGGGTCCAAGGAAGACCAACCGGTCCCCCTGAAAATGTCAAAAACCTCCAAAAAGGCCCAACAAAGGAGTGTAATACTAATATATTTACCTTTTATTTACGAAGTTTGTTGTAATGTCTGCTATATTTTCTAAAAGACTCACAGTAATCAATTTTTGAGGCATAAAAAATGCAAATAGTAAAATTTTATTATCGTTAAAAACCATCTTGGTCCACGCCGTATCAAACCTAGCTACGCCACTGTCTCTATGCACAATGAAAACTAAAACCATCTTGGATCCCAGTTCTTTAGACCAGTTGCAGCGCAAAAAAAATTGAATGAGAGCACTCCACTGTTTATTGTTTGTAATTTTATTGACACCACAGAATAGAATTTACACTGTAAAATGATTATAATTGATTTTTTCATACATTAGTACAATATATCTTGCAAATAATGTATAAATATAATTTTAATGATGGAATGCAATTCGAAATGAAACAAACGCGAATAATAGTAAGACTTGTCCAGATTTATAAAAATGTATTATTATTTTGTTCCATGAAAAAGCCTGCCTCTGGCCGACAAAGTGAAGAATTGTCACCCAAATTACAATGGCCAGGCCAATGTGGAGAAGTCCACGGAATAAATTCATCCACCTTCTCCAAAGAACATTTTCACCTACAAATATCCGATAATGATCACTAGGTTAAAATAATTCGTTAGTAACTTAAAAATTTTATTTAAAACCACAAAATCATGACGTGTTGAACATCATTTCCAGCTTGATATAATGTAGCTTAAGTATGATGTGAAGCTCACTTTTGAATACACTTGCTAACTGTTTAGCTAACTCATCTGCATTACAAACCATGTCTATGTGACCTATGCAGATAAAACAGAGACATGCAATGAAGTATAGAAATTATAGTAATGCAACAAGTCGAGCATGAATTGCAGTTCGCAATCAATTAGGGACACTTGACGTTTGTCATTTGTTAAACGTTTTGCGCAATTGTACAAATATTTTACAGCCAAAATGTGTTTGAGGTATCCATGCGGAACTCTAAAATTATGTTCTGAGCAGCATGTTGCAGCATTTTAACCAATCCATAAATACATTTTTAATGAGAGAGGGTGAACTGAAAAGGCTTACTCGACTTCAGAAAATCCACATCAGAAGAGAAAAAGTTTTTATTATTATTTATTTTCGTATTAGGTAAATTATACATTTACTGAATATATTTGTATAGATGTTATAGATACACACTTATGTTGAAAAAACGAATATCAGGTCATATTGTATTATTAACGCCATGTAGATTTACTTGAGTGTATCATTATTCATTGATGAAACATAAATGTTATTTTTCTTGTTAGAGCGTAGTTGCAATAAATACAATCCAAAATGCACTGGATACGGCAACTCGAAGCACCCGTTGAAGTATATTTTTCCACCATTCCCGTCGAGAAACTTTGCCTTAATACCCGTCGAAATATCAATGATCCATCTTAATTTTTAGTTTACATTTGAAAACTATATTCGTTATTTAAACATACCTTGTTTAGCTTTATCAGGGGTCATGGATTGGTGATTCATTATAATCTGAAGAACGTTTCCCCATTCAATTAATACCGCAAATATCCAGTCTAAAACTATATTCATGTCTTCAGATGACCCGGGTAGAATGTAGTCACACACCTTGACCACAAATAACTTGAAGAAGAGAACTACTTTCAGGGATAGTGCCATGCTTAAAAATACAAGGATCGTTGTTTTTGCGGGCTCATAAAAATGTTGACCTGGGTTGGCAGGCCAACGGTAGTAAATTAGAGCACAAAATCCAAACAGGATCAATATTGATATGATTATTTGCTTTTCGATTTTATGTGTCAGCGTCGTCATTTTGAGACTTATTTTTAAAACTATATTTTAAAAATCCGCGTGTGATGAACAAGAAGACTCAAGTCAAAGAGGGAATGTTAGTTCTTCGTCAGCGTTATATATAGATGCTTCAGGATATTATTTCCTTCTACGACATTTGTCTGAACAAGCAAAACGTTTCACAACAACAAGGATGACTGGTTCAGTGAAAATTGAACTTAAAAACCCTTTTTATGCTTTATGTGCTGCATTTTTTTCTCCAAAGTATGCTACTATTATGAATAAATTTTGTCATGTTTCAGTTTTAATTGAAAAATGCCACATGTACATGGTTTTTTACTGCAACGACAAACAACAAATGTTCAACTCGTCTTTTGTATGAGTAAGTCACACTTACGTGGGAAGTGTGTAACATATGGGATGATTGCGCTATGGCTTCCTCCTTTTTATATAATTATGAGTAAGCAGAGCTAAATATTATTGTGCTGAAAAAAATATGAAATCCTTTACATCCCCAACAAAATGAAATGAGGCTTAACAATGTGTAATCATAATCATTTATATTTTAAACCTTTTGCAAACACGTATTCATTTCCAGACACACAATATAAACTTATGATGAGTACGCAAGGACGAGGCAAACACTCAAATTTTGGTGTGTAAAGAAACATACAATTCGATCTTATTTCCAACTTTCAACCTGAATTGAACACATGCTCACGTTTCACTATACATGGAATATCTGATGATGATATCGTAATTGACTGATACTAAAATTCTCTTCTCAAGGGATAATGACGAGCTGCGTTTCTCATCATACACACAAATTTCACGACGAAGAACGGAAAATATTGATTTATAAATATATTTAGAGATACATCACATCAAATCGGATGGTGATGCATGATGCCGGTCATTCCATTCAAATTAAAAACTCTAGAATTTAATAAAATGTTTTCATGATATTCGTTCATCATACTTCCAAACTTATTACAATTTATTAGCATTGACGCTAATAAATTTAAACAGATCAACACAAATCATTCAATACCTCATTTTTCGCTGCGCACTGTAATTGAAAATAAGTGATTCAATGCCGTTAATGAGTAAGCTTTACTTGCTCTAAAGTTGTCTTTGAAATCGGATTCCGCACCCTTTGTTTGATATAGAAACATGTATAACATGTTGGTATCCAGGTTTTTTAAGTTTCATTCCAAAACCATTAGTGACATCACCGATTAAAAATATATGTCAATTGTCTATGTGGACTTGTGTTACAGCTGTAGTACCTCGGCCGGTTGAATAAAATTGTTACTTCGATGCAATATGTATGACAGGTTGCTGGTGAAATACTGTAAAAGTTGACCAGCGATTCTGAATTACCGTTTTTTACAAAATTTATTTATTAAAGAAAGTTCTGATGACTTGTCTCAAAATTGTTTAAACTAAGGTGCACTAAACAATTTTAACGCATTCAAGCTGGTCATATGTTTAGAGTGGATTGCTAAAGGATGGATAAGCGTGTAATATAGGGATTGACAAAATAACAAATTCGTTGAACGAAAGATCGATTTTGTTGGAAGTTGTAATACAACTTTTAGTTAAATATATGTGCCTCCAAGATTGACAAGCTGTACAGTAATGTTTCACAAATTCCTGTGGAAAGAGTCGGTGTGCGGAAATATTCAAGTAATATTTTTGGACCGGAATGAAATTTGCTTATACTATAGACATAAATATAAATATATTGAGCAGCTAAAAAAGTTTTGCTTGAGCAGAGCAGAATTAGCCAAAACACTATCTTTACGAAATCGTCAAGATAATTTCCAGGGTAGCAAACGACTTTCATAAAAGCCGCTAGGCACCTATTCAAAGTTTTCTAATATAGGTATCACTTTAGTTGTCTTTTGACAACGGCAAACTTGCTTTGACCTTTTCCAAGTACAAACAAACCAACACCATAGTCGAAATATTTGGCAAATTACAATGCTACGACATTCAATCACAAACACTAGAACAGTTACTATTTGAAGTGACAGATGAAGATAAAACACAACTACGATGTTATCCTCCATTGATAAGGCTTTCGCTGATAATGGGGGTTCGGCGTTTGCAGACAACACAGTATCATTCCATGTATCTATTCGAAACTTCCATCCCTTCCACAAGTAAATCAACCCAGAATGTATCAATGACATGTACCGTCTATTAGAATATACGTGCGGCGTGTCCACTCCTTTAACGTCGCATACTAAAAACATTGATCCATACGAGATTGAGCTAGTTGCAATTTTTTTCTCGCTAATTTGTTTAATTTTTAAACCAAAACGCACTCTATTCACCGAAGCTCTTGTGTCTATAAATACGTCTTTCTTACACTTTGATATTTTGTCACTATGTAGTATTTTAAATTCAACATAGGCTCAATTTCATTGCCAGCTTGTGGAGTCCTTACAAACGTTGAAAGTGTTTTTGCTACTTCATAAATAGACTGATTTACTTGTTTTCGGATATACAACTGGGAAAAAGTTAATTGAATGGGGGCAAAATAAGTTTGCAAAGTCCACATAATGTCCTCTTTAGTATAAGTTGGAAGTACAGCCAAAAGAGGCTGAAAAAACTCAAGAAAATAATATGGAAGTGAAAACACGATGACGTTATTTCGAAAAATCTCCTCAAAAGTCTCCAACTTTTTAAGTGGCAAAGGAGATATTTGATCAATATTATTCCCTTGGTAGTTGTAAGTAAGAAATAGTCCTGCCAGAACCCAAGCTCCAGTTATCCATCTGCATTTCTTAATGCTGCATGTCCCTTGGCCTAAAAGTATCTGGAAAAAAGGCAACTTTGCAAAAATTTGAAGATTCGTAGTTCCTTTGTTTATGTAAAACCATAGACGTATGCTTATTAGCAATCCACACGCAATAGCAATCCAAGTTCCTAAGTCGAAAGCACTGATGAATCCCACTAGTGATAAGAATCCTGTTTCCGAAATTGGGGCACATGTAATAAACTCAATTGTATCGTGCCGTGTCGAAACTGAAGTGGGGTCAACTGTATAAAAGCATTTTACATGTCCAGTACAGTAAACAATTGATTTGTTTGTGTACACCATTCCAAATAAAATAGGCTCAACGTCGTACCCTGGTACTTTCCATTGACGGAGGTAACTTGTAATTGGTATGTCAGGATAAAAATTTTGCAATAACACAAACTCGGGTGTTACATTGCAGACGGAGTTCTTCCACGAATTTACGATCTTCGGTACGGCTATTAAAGCCCACTACTTCCTCCATCAAGTTTGTATTCGATGTTAAGCAATGGTTCAATTTTGTGTTATTTATGTATTGTGTACAGAGATCATTAAGCGTCCAATACACTCCTGTAGATTCACTGCATGTTACTGCTGCAGTCTGTATTACTTTATAAGTAGTGTAACCGGATTTAAGTTTAAAAAGTTTTATAAAAAAATAAGCTTTGTGGGGTGGAGTAGATATTGATTTCTGTTTCTATTCGTGTCGTGAAAGTATTGAGTTTTTAGCAAATATTTCATTTCAAACAGAGCCACCAAATTTGGTTCTACTGTAATTAAAAATCTGCAGCATTTCAGAAGACGAGGCTCCGCAAAGTTTACGCGATGATCATACATTGTGTAAAAAGTGTTAACAGGCAAATCATAGGTATCCCAGCTAATAAGGGGCACCGCAGTTGCACAAGGGCCTGATTTCACGTTAACATGAACATAACAAGAGAGTTTGTGTGGTGGAATAGTGTTGAACAGAAATCCATTCTGAGTTTGATTTATATAAAACGCACCATTGCATGTGAGGAAATCATAGCCCTCTTCATAATTACCTCTTTTGTATTGGTACTGCGACAAAATAACTGGGAAGTGAAGTGGGTCAACGTTGAAAAATTGGTAGTTTCCTAAAATGTTGAGAGAAAAAAACATCACAAATAAAGTTTTAAAGATTAATCACTACTTCTGATTACTTACCTTGAAACGATATGTAATAATATGCACTAAACAATCCTTGAACATATTTAGGCTTGATCCAAAGTCAAGTCTCTGATGCTGGGACGAAGGCGTAGCAGATAAAAATACAAGGGACAAAATAATGAACCTATTGATGTTAGGATGCATTGCGGTAACAAAACTAACTAGCATCAAATATTAGTAAAGTTGAGTAATGTCGGAAACCATTTTCTGTTATAACCTCGAATTTTGGCTTGTATTCCCTAAAGTTGTTATGTCCATAAAAAATTTACTGCGATTGAATAAAATTTTGTTTCTGCCAATACCCGTTATAGTATGGTGTCTGTAACTCTGTACGCTTACAAGACAAAAAATAAAAGGTATTTGTGCCCAACTTATATAAAGCTCCCGCTGAAATTATCGCTGTCATGAATTGGTTTACAAAAACCAGGTTACGATATTTGGATGCATTCGTTTTTATATTCAGAACAATTTTTAAAAGAAAATATTGGTTGAAGTTCGTTTAAACTCGAGTGTCTGAAATTCAGGATGTAATGCAATGTATATAAAGTGGGTATGTATACAAAAGAACTGGAATAGTTTATACGTGGTTTGTTTTTAAGCTATCCACATTTAACATACTGAAGCCTGTGACACCCGGTGGAGAAAGAAAAGCCAACCTAAAATCAAATATGTTTGTGTAAATTCACAAGCAATGAAGGCTGCTATGGTAAATGTTTCCAATGTTTTTTAAATTGCAGAAAGTTTCAATAATTTTTACAATACGTGGTTTTTAAAAAGCTTTCCACATTTTACACACAAATGCCTCTGACATCCGGTGGAGAAAGTGGAGCTAAGCTAAAATCAAATCACATGCTGTGGAGGCTCCCATGGTAAGTGTTTCCAATGTATTTTATATTGCACAAAATTCAATAATTTTCCATTTCAACATTGGCAGGATTGCTTGAAAGTTCTAAAACTTATAATCGATTGACATTAGCCACTTCCTGTTCACGTTTACTATTGATTTCGTAACACGTTTTAGGAGTTTGCTCGTATACTTGCTATGATAAAATTATAAAACAGCTAGCTAATGCTTCAAGCCGCAAACTGTTTTGTATTAAAAGTTAACCCGATACAAGAAAAGAGGCAATGTAATTGGCGATGGTTAAACCAGTTTTAGTTGGTAGCCCAACACGGTAATATAGTTTAAACAAAGCGACACGTTGCTATGTGAGAGTGTTTCATGTCATACACGGATGTACCATGTGATTGCCAATTTGTAGAACTTTAGAATTTTGAAACACCCCAATCCCACATGTTGACCATGTTAATGCAAACGATGAAATTACTTCATCGTGATTTACTGTCAAATACTAAAAAGGGCAGGATTACTGATAAATGTGTTTTCTAGATCTTCAAATATACTCTTTAGGTTACTACTTTTTACATAAGCTATGCAAGTGATATTAATTAAAACTGGTAGTAACTTGGTTAACTCGTGAGCCTGTATTTTTATAACAATTTATATATCCATTAAATACGAAAATTTTGCTAAAAAAGAGAGCAATGACTGCACTACAATGTATGTTCAACAATAAAGTTGCCATCTGACTTTGACCAAATCTTTAAAACGACTGAGGACACAAAAATCTTAACACGAACTGACTACCACATTTAAACGCAGATAACGAGCGGGATTGTCTAAGGACAATTTCGTAATGTGGTTGGGATACCTTTGGCTTTTTTAGAGCTATTGATAGGTACTGCTTACTTCCTGGACCAAATGTGACACAATCTTGGTTACATGTGGCGCAGAATACAAACTCCAACTCAAAAAACTGACAAAGCTTTGTAGCTTACCAAAAGCAGATGCTTTTAACAATGTGGCTCTATTATTCGAGTCATGGACAGGAAATGAGCAAATACCAATCGATAGTTTTTCTAAAATTTGCTTCGTTGTCTGCGTCATGTAAGGCTTTTCATAATGAGCAACTTTTGCCATACAAAATACATTCCGTATACTTATCACGTATTTTTGCCCTAAATTTAGGAAAATGAGTTTTGCCAACAAAATATTATGGACCTGGATGTATATAATATGACTGAACACGTAGAATATATAACAGAACTTTCAGTTTCCAAAGCCAGACCCTTAAGTTTTTAATATTTCGTGTTTGCAAATTTCTATAGCATCCGGTGGGTGGCAAGTGAAATATCCTAGCAATGCATTGATACGGGAGAAAATGTTAGGTTTACTTGAAAGACTTAATGATACAAACTGCAATGCTAGATAATGTATTGCAGGGTATGCATACAAAAGATCTAGTACAAATTTTTATACGTGGTTTGTTTCTAAGCTTTACACATTTAACACGCTGAAGCCTCTGACATCCGGTGGAGAAAGTGAAGCTAAAATCAAATCACACGCTGAGAAGGTTCCTATGGTAAGTATTTCCAATGTATTTTATATAGCAGAAAGTTTCCATAATTTTCCACTTTAAGATTGACAGGATTGCTTAAAAAATTTCAAATCCAAATCGATAGACATTGGCCACTTCTTGTTCTCGTTTACAATTGATTTGGCAACACGTGTTAAAATTTTGTACTTCATTTGCTAAAAGTATAATACGGCTAGCTAAGGCTTCCAACTGCGAACAATGGAGTATGATAAAATATGGTTGCGAAATGTTCAATACATGAGAACGAGGGAGTAAACTTAACGATGGAGAAAACCGGTTTTAGACGCCTGTTTATGAATGCACATCTCTGTTCGCTGTTGGTTTAAAAGTGCTCAGCTTACATAAATAATTTTTGGAAGTGAGCCAATCGTTTTGTGCGTTAATAAAATGTTCGATAATTTTACGATTTTGATAGTTTTTAAATAAAATTTTCAACAACTTGTCGCCTGTTTCCCTTTTACACTAGTTAGTTGGCATGATCCAAAAACCCCCGGACTACCTCCATGACAATATCATATCCAAATTTAATTTTGGCATGAATTCATCTCCCTTAAAACTCTGTTAGGTTTGACCAGATCAATTATAAACATCAACACGAAATCATCAGTGTAAATCGATTACATAATGAAAACAACCTCGTAACCCTGTCAATGTTGAAATGAAAAACATACTAAAGATGTCTGCAATGTCAAATACACAGCAAATATTTAAAATAAACGGAGTCTCTATTTCCGTAGAGTTTACACGTTTGTATTTAAGTTTGTTTGTTTTCTTGACCGGATGTCGTAGACCTTGGCAAGTTAAATGCTTGGAGGCTTCAGCTTGTATGTTTTGTTTGGAATAACAAATACCTGATCATACTTTATGAAGCATTGCAGTTTGTACGGGTAAGTCTTTCAAGTAAACCTAACATTTTCCCACATATCAATACATTGCTAGGATGTTTTTTATGCCACCCAACGTATGCTATAGAAATTTGCAAACACGAAATATTAAAGACTAAAGGGGTCTGGCTTAGAAAACTTTGAGAGTTCCAGTTATATATTCTACGTGTCTAGTCATATTATAATCATCGAGGTCCACAATTTTTGTTGAAATAATTTTCCTAAATTTAGGGCAAAAATACGTGGTTAGTATAACGAATGTATTTTGTATGGCAAAAACTTGCTCATTTTGAAAAGACTTACATGACGTTGACTGCGATGCAAATTTTAGAAAAACTATCGATTGGTTTTTGCTCATTTCCTGTCCATGACTCGAATAGCCACATTGTTAAAAGCATATGCTTTTGGTAAGCTCCAAAGCTTTGTCAGTTTTTCGAGTTGGAGTTTGTGTTCTGCGCCACATGTAACCAAGATTGTATCACATTTGGAACAGGAAATGAGCAGTTCCTATCGATAGCTTTCAAATGGCCACAGGTATCCTAACCACGTTAAAGCTTTTTCGTCACAAACTTAGATATTTCCTGACAACACCAGCGTTTATTTTTAGTAGTCAGTTCGTTCCCCGAGTTTAAAGCTCATACGTTTCAAAGATTTGGTAAAGGGAGAAAGCAGTTTTATTGTTAAACAAGCATTGTTTTGCAATAATTTGGTAAAATGTTATAAAAATCTGTCCAGAGTTTCAGATGGGTTGACCCTGATACTACAAAGTTTACTTAGTATGAATTGTTTATCTTATATAAAAAGTACTTTAAGGTTTGAACCCATTATGGGAATCTTTGAGAAATTAATTACTGAAATATTTCTTTTTTTGTTATCGCCACGAGAATTTTTGAAGATCTGGAATACAAATTCAGTAATCCTGCCCTTTTTTGTACATGACAGTGAGTCAAAGTGAAGTAATGTCAGTTAATGGTCAACATAAACTCAGTACGAATACGTTTAATTTTTTTGTCCTGTAACTTGCAAGTTGTAAGCTCACATACCAAGAGTTGCAAACAGCATAATATAACGGGCATTGGCCGAAACGAAAATATTTGTTTTGTCATCGCCGTTAATTTTTATAGGCATAGCAACCCTGCAATATTAGAAGCCAAATTCTCTAAAATAAAATACAGAAAACAGCTTACTACATTACTCAACTTACTAAACTTAATTTCGACGCTAGTTGCTTTTGTTAGCGCAATGCATTCTAATATCGATAGGTTCATTATTCTGTCACTTGTATTTTTATCTGCTACACCATCGTCCCAGCATCAGAGACTTGACTTTGGATCCAGCCTAAATATGTTCAAGGATTGTTTAGTGCATATTATTCTATATCGTTTTGAGGTAAGTAATCAGAACAAGTAATTAATATTTTATTAAACATTTAATTTGTGATGTTTTTTCCTCAACACTTTCAGGGAAAGTACCAGTTTTTCAACGTAGACCCACTTCAATTCCCCGTTATTTTGTCGCAGAACCGATACAAAAGAGGTAGTTTGAAAAGGGGCCATGATTTCCTCACATGCAATGGTGATTTTTATGTAAATCATACCCAGAATGGATTTAAGTTCAACACTCTTCCACCACCCAAACAGACTTGTTCTGTTCAAGTCAATGTAGAATCGGGTCCCTGTGCAACTGCGGTGCCAGTAATTAGCTCTATCTCGGATGACTATGATCTGCCTATTAACACTTTTTACCCAATCTATGACTATCGGGTAAACTTTCACGAGCCTCGTCTTTGGAAATGCTGCAGATTTTTAATTACTGTAGAGCCAAACTTGGCGACTATGTTTGAAAAGAAGTATTTGGTAAAGACTCGTGAGTACTTTCTCGACACGAATAGAAACAGAAACCAATATCAACTCCAACCCACCAAACTTATTTTTTGGATAAAAAATTTTAAACTAAAATCCGGTTACACTGCTTATAAAGTCATACACACTGCAGCAATACCGTGCAGGGAATATATCGGAAATTATTTTGCGCTTGGGGAACTCTGTGAACAATACACTAATAATCCCACGAAACTAAACCATTGCCTAAAATCTAATACTAACTTAATGGAAGAAGTAGTGCCTTTTAATAGCCGTATCGATAACCGTAAATCCGTGGAAGATATCCGTCTGCAGTGTAACAAACCAGTAGTTGGTCTTATAGCAAAATTTTATCCTGACATACCAATTACAAGTTACCTTCGTCAATGGAAAGTACCGGGGTATGACGTTGAACCTATTTTAATTGGAATGATGTACCCCAACAAATCAATTGTTTACAGCATTGCACATGTACATGTAAACTGCTTTTCTACTGTTGACCCCACTTTAGTTTCTACACGCCACGATACAATTGAATTTATTACCTGTGCCCCGATTTCACAACGAGGATTCTTATCACTAGTGGGATTCATCAGTGCTTTCGACTTGGGAACTTGGATTGCTATTGCGTGTGGATTGCTAACAAGTGTGCTTCTATGGTTTTACATAAACAAAGGAGCAACAAACTTTCAATTATTTGCGAAGTTGCCTTTTCTGAAGATTCTACTAGGACAAGGGACATCAAGCATAAATAAATGTCGATGTATAACTGGAGCTTGGGTTCTGGCAGGACTATTTCTTACTTACAACTACCAAGGGAACAATATTGATCAAATAACATCTCCATTACCATTAAAAAAGCTGGAGACTTTTGAGGAGATTTTTAGCAATAACTTCACAGTGTTTTCGCTTCCATATCATTCATTTGACTTATACCAGCCTTCTTTGATTCATCTTCCATTTTTAACTAAAGAGCAGCTTATGGAGGGTTTGCAACAAGATTTAGGCCCCGGTAATTTAACTTTATCCAAATTGTTTATCCGAAAACAAGTTAACCAGTCTACTAATGAAGCAGAGAAAACACTCTCAACGTTTGTGAGGACTCCACAAGCTATAAATGAAATTGAGCCTATGTTTCAATTAAAATACTACATTGATAAAATATCGGAATGTCAAAAAGACGTTTTTATAGACACAAGAACTTCGGTGAATAGAGTGCGTTTTGGTTTAAAAATCAAACAAATTAGTGAAAAAAGTATTGCTACTAGCACAATCTCATATGGATCCCTGTTTCAATTCTGCAACACTCATGAAGTCGACAGGTCACCCGAATTTTCTAATAGACGGTACATGTCATTGATACATTCTGGGTTGATTCACTTGTGGAAGGGATGGAAGTTTCGAATAGATACATGGAATGATACTGTGTTGTCTGCAAACGCCGAACCCCCAATATCAGCGAAAGCCTTATCAATGGAGGATAACATCGTAGTTGTGTTTTATCTGCACCTATCTCTTCAAATAGTAACTGTTCTAGTGTTTGTGATTGAATGTCGTAGCATTGTAATTTGCCAAATGTTTCGATTCTGGCGTTGGATTGTAATGAAATGGAAACTTTGCCGTTGTCAAAAGACAACTAAAGTGATATTTATATTAGAGAACTTGGAATAGCTGCCTTGCCAATATTATGCCGGAATCGGCTGAACACAGCTTCCGACCACGGCCGGAACCGCCGGTTCCGAACTGGCCACTGGAAACCAAAGAATCCTAAATTATTTAGAAGCAAGTTCAAAAAGAAGCAACTGTTGGCCGGATCCGGCTGCAGACACCTTGCCAAAACTCTTATATGGAACTTGCGAACAGCTCCCAAGCTCGATATTTATTTTAAAAATTTACAAATTATAGAAAAAAGGACGTAGAATATTATGAAACTTATTTTGAAACGGTCCCCTTACATTTCGTTTTAAAACCTCATAAAAGTTATATTTAAGCTTCCCCGGCTACCAGCGGTTTGTTTTTGAACTCGCCTCCAGCAGATTAGGGATACTTCGGTTTCCAGTGGCCGGTTACGGCTGTCAGCAGACTGAAACTGGGAGAGCGAAGACCGAGTCGTGAGGGTTAACTTGACATTATTCCCCCTCAGCACCTTTTGGTGGAGAACAATTATTCTTCTCGAATAGTTTAGTATGAATAATTTGAATAATTAAAAGTAAGTTCATATTACAATTTGTCGTGTTTCGTTTATTTAAAGGGCTCTGATTAAGGTAGAGCATACAAAAACCCCACAACGAAACATACGAACTTTTTTGCAGGCAAGATTACTGCAAAAATGTTCTTATTTTAATCCTCACATATATTACCCATTTTTACGAATAATGAGTGTTCAAACGATTTATAATGAAATTAGTCAATAAATGATATGAGACAAATAATGGAGAAAACTTGTTTGGACATGCACTCATTATTATGTAGCTGAATACATTCAGTAAGTTATAATTTTACTGAGTTGTCTGTCTGTCTGTCTGTCCGTACGCACTCTCCTGTCCACATACGTTGACCGATTTGGACCAAATTTGTCACATAGGTAGAAGTTCCCAAGGGGACCTCCGGAATAACTTTCAGCCAAATCGGTCGCGCGCTTTGAAAGTTATGCGCGCGCAAATACAAAAAGTCATCCTATTTGGCTGAAAATGAGTATGTATGGGTAGTTTGAGATGCTCAATCGAATGGTCACAGTAGTTTTAATTTAAATTTACAAATTCATGGAGTTTCATGTACACAAATTCGCAAAATCGCTTTGTTCATATACTTTATGCATGAAATGATCGTAATCGCATTAAATGATCATAATCGCATGAAATGTCATTTATAAGCACATAAAGTGTCGTAAATTAGGGCGTTCAGCTACGTTTCTCAGTCCACTTACGTGGCTTTTATTATGCTTTAAAATTTAAAAGTTATGGTGAAAAAGCGAGTAATGAATGACGAAAGAACAGGCTTGGATGTAGTTGTATGAATATTGAAAACATAAATAATGAATTTATTGCATAACTTAATAACTTCGGATACAATTTCATTACCATTCTTAAAAGTTTGATGTCTAGGCTAAACAATTCAGAATGAAGATATTTGTTGTATTACTATGATTAATTCTTAAGACGTCATTTATTACTTTGCCCCAGCTTTTTTTAGTAGTTCAATTGTACGGTTCTCGACTTCTCCTTTCTTCTGTCTTTCTAATGCATAGTAAAGTGGAGTTACATTAAATTGATCGAGAGCGTTGACATTGGCCCCGTTTTGAACAAGTTCCTCAACAATCTCATGCGTTTTCGTTTTTAAAAAGTCTAACGCCAAATGTAGTGGTGTGAAGTTATTTTCATCAGTTGCATTAACATCACATCCGCGAGAAATGAAATATCTCAGCGCTGTCAAGTTACCCTCAGACGCAGCATAATGAAGAACAGTCCGATTGAATTGACCTCCGATTTGATTGTCAGCACCAGCACAAATGAGTGAGTTCAACACACGATCACTTCTGTGATTTATTACTGCTGTAAATATTGGGGCATTGCCAAATTCATCAACCGCATTGAAATCCACTTTGGCAGCCGAAAAAAGCTCAAGAGTCGAATCAAGCACTTCCAAACGTTGCATTGCCCAGTAAAGTGGCGTACATTGCCATCGATCCAGAGTTAGGAATAATTTTGAATCTCCTCTCGCATGAAGATGTCTTATCAGTTTATCATATTCATATCAGGATAAAGAAGAGGAGTATCTCCTGCAGTATTTCTTGATTGAGACAAAGTCGAATGTTTTTGTAATATTAGCTCAATGATCCGTTTTCTTTCATTTACTTTATCATCTGGAAGCAACTGCGTGTCAACAACGCAGAAATGAATTAGCAGCACAGATCGAAGTTCAATAAATACATTTTGCAGTAAAAACTGCATTATGGGAAAGGATCCTCTTAACGCAGCGATGTCCAAAATTGAATAGTTGGTACAGTCTCCAGTTTTATCCCAACGAAATTCATATCTGTTATTTTGAAGGGGAATCTTTGTTTGTTTGATGTAGTGGCTCACAATCAAGTCAACTGTTGGAGTATCTCCGTAATACACTGCCAACATTAGCAGGTATTTTGACTCGAAAACCCTCTCGCTTACTCCACGCTTCACTGCAATGTTGAGCAGACTGAAGTGGTTGTTCATCACACACGCATGAACCCATTTCAATATGAAATCTTTCGTCACATTTTGTACTGACAAGTTTGTCAATACTTTGTTATACTTGCTCACAAGTAGTTCTAGAAAACTGAAAAGCCTCTTGTTGGAGAATTGGAAGGTTTCAATGTTCTCTGAAATGTATTTTGAACTGTTCCACCAACTATGTGATATCTGAACTTCTGTAGGTTCAAAGCAATTACGTAG
>JAQGAP010001063.1:0-23295 GCA_034697805.1 Orchesella bifasciata | reverse complement strand
TTTAATATTAGCAGCAGCTTGGGATAAAATAAAATGCGCATGGCAATCGAGTTTCATAAAGCTGGTGGAATCTCTCGGATACTATATTGTACACTTCTATGAATTGCAGGCATCATTAAAAACGTCATCTCATTAAGTGGGACCGCATTTCATTTTTGGGCGCTGAAGCCAGACCCTGATGAGCAAAGGTTTCAGACAATTCGTTTAGCAAATCGGCTCGGGTGCCCAATTGAGAACGTTCATAAGATGGTACAGTGTCTGAAAACTGTCGACGTCTCCGATTTTGTCTACACACATTTCGAACTAATAGTAAATGCAAAGATTTAAGAGCTAATTTTCTTATCGTTATTTGAATATGATTGCTCATATGCCGAACAATCTCAAAACTTTTAGGAACCTATTCGAGACCAAAATGGATTTTTTAAACCAGTGATAGAGGTTATCGACGATGAGGATACTTTTTTAAGTAAGTCCCCGCACGAAATCGTGGCGTCCGGAAACTACAGCAAAGTTCCCTGGATGACGGGCGTCAACAGCGAAGAAGGACTCATTTTAGCGACTCGTATGTACACAATCCATAATGGGCATACCCAATGTTTACTCGAATATGACACGATGAATTTTTAAAACGGCTAACTGTGATGAATGAATGAAGTTTTTGTCATGATTAATTAGAAATAAAATACGTAGCTATTTATTTTATCGTTAGTAGCAACCTCTATTCGATGCTGAGAGGTTTTCAAAAAAAAAATGCTTTCACCAAAAAATTTGGATAAAAGCAGCTAGAAATAGTCAAGTAGAAAGCCACAAATGATTGGGAAATCCTAGACAATGCAAACATAGATTAGCTTTGTTTTTAAAAAGGATATACTCTGCCGTATTATAGTCATAAATTTCACTAATCTTTTTACAGTGATCATGGCGAATCAAACCGCAGCTAATTTCGCCCAGAACAATTGGACTCAGTTTGCTGAGCAAACACTTATGTATGAGAAGAATGATAATGCGTCCCAAGCGATCCGAGATTTCTACTTTGGGAACATGTCGGATATCAGCACCCTTTCCAGTATGCAAAATTACGTGCAGATGTTTAATGATAGAATATTCTATCAGGATCTACACCATGGAGCATTATTGCAATCGAAAACTTCGCCTGTTTATTTGTATTATTACTCATATCGTGGAGAATGGTCTACGGCAAATTATTTCCTGGGAATTCATGGACATTTTCCAAGGTTCCTGGAAGCGGCTAGGGTTGTAATACAATACAGCAACACTTGGTCCCACCATCTTTTTAATACTCTGTTTAATATAATACTTCCGAATTATGGTAATTGTTCAAATCAATCAAAATAAACCAACAAAGGTGGATAAAGGTGGAAAATAGGAAACTGAATGTGTATTTCAAAACATTTGCCAATTTCAGGAGCAAGTCATAGTGACGACCTGGCGCTTCTCTTCCATATGCCATACGTTTCAGATGTTACGATGAAATCCCCCGATTATGAAATGTCCAGAGATTTTGTCAAGCTTTTGGTGTCTTTTGCAACGCAGAAAAATGGGTACGGCAAGTTTCTCCACATTCGAATAAATCGTCTAAAAGTATTTTCAATATTTGTAAAACATCTTATGATCAAGGTTAGTAATGTTATTTTTTCTTTTCTCAAAACAAATATAGCACGGACCTAAAATTCAGGAACGTTACTTGGAAACAAGCGAATTGTTCTGGCGACGGAAAGCTGACGTATTTACATATTAATACGACCGCAGAATTGATTACTGAACCATTTGCCAAACAAGTGGAGTTTTGGGACGCTCTGGGACTTAGGAACATACACTAACCATTGATCACAAAATGAACCAAACAACCATGAGTTCCAAGCATCTCAATTTCAAATACTATTATACATTGTAAATAACCAGTGTTTTAATGTGTTGGAATCGTAACTTATGTGTTCCAATTTATCGTTTTATTATATTACAAGAGGACAAAGCTACTAAAAGACTGAAGCTCATTTATGCATACGTGAGAGAAAAAATGATCTGAATTCTTCAACCTCTTTAGAAATTAATTTAATTTATCACTATTAAATACTGTAATTTACTTGGTAGACAAACAATGTTAACCTAACACTTTTGTTTCCTTTAAAGAGTTATACAATTAGTCTTGGAGTCATTGATTGCAGTTGGCTGTTCAGAAAGAACTGATATCTCGCGAAAACAAACCGATACTTGTATTTTCTGGTTTAAGTGAAGGAATAATTTCTCATTATCTGCAGCCAGCGAAACTTGTGCTTTTGTGGTATATTTTAACTTTTCAATTGAACTTTTGCAGAATAATTTCATAGCAATATTACCTGTGTAAACACAGGCTTCACGTCGCATTTAATCAACAGCACAAGACAATTCCCGTGACACAAGTAGCTATAAACTACCTTGAATTAGATTATGATGAGAGGATACCTACATGAACTTGTTATATATTAATGAATTAGCTAGTCTTTAATTAAGTTGTCATTTGTGATTCATTGCTCCATCTCCCTATGTGATTATAACCTATAAAAACGATGAATGTACTTTACGAGAATTTACTGATAACAAAGTTTAATGTTTCACACAATAAGATATTGAGAATACAAGGCTTTAAAAGTTTCATACAATCATGCTGTAGCACTGTGAATAATCTGGATAAGTTTTGAATGTAAAATTTTGTTCAACATTAAAATAATGTAATAACAGATAGAATGTATATATGTATTCCAATAGAAAGTTTTACTGAAATAAATTATTACACGATATGATAGAGATTAAGCGTTTCACCTGTTTAAACTGTGGTTGCCCGGTGTTCTTTGAGCTCTTTGTTGACAACGTAGAAATGATGCTTCTTGCCAAACAAACCCCAGATCACAGCGATGTTTTCAACTACGATATTGAAGGGAATCGTGAGAAGAGCTGAGACGGTGACGAACATCAGTTTTGCTGCTCCCATGCGATGTAAAGAAAAGGATTTGAGCACACCAAAGATGTACATATAGATGCTCATTGCTCCAATTAAGCCGCATAGGAAGTTTACAATTGGGTAACATGGGATTGGGGCCATCTTTGCAAGCACAAGGTTGGAAGTGCTTAGTGGAAGTGTAATCCATGAGTAGAGGCTCATAGCCAAAAAAAACTTGTTCTTCCATGCAAGAGACTTGGAGTGGACCACCAGAAAAATGCCCTGCACACAGAAACCATTCAGAAGATTACTACCAAATTGTTCATGTCTGTGCAAATCATGTATTACCTTAATGCAAACTTCAAGCCTTCAAATATGTTAAATGTAAATCTACAACATCCATACCTGCATCCATCGTTTCCTCTGCTGTAAGAAATCCCAGATGGTGAATGGAGACTTTTCCCACATTTCCCCTTCAATGAAATTGAAGCTATAGCCTTGGGAGTAGGCTTTCATTCCGAAGTAGCAATCCTCAGCGATAGATCCGTCCGGTCCATTGTCAAAAGATACCACGCGCTCTGCTCCACACTACATAATTAAAAGGCAAACTTTTTTACCATATGATACAAGAAAAGTCGTTCCAAAATATTTGTATTTCCTCCTTTGACCAACCTGTGTTACAACGTAAGATCCTTTCCATGAGAAGTATGGTTTATGGAATATGTAAAACTGGGCCCTCAGCTTTCCCATGTCATCAGCAACTCGAAAACTGTCCGCTAAGGTGGTCAACCAATTCACAACCTACGATATAGTCATCATAACAAGTCAATAGTCTTGGAACTGCTTTTTACTCATCAAAATAGTACTCACATAATTGACATAATATAACTTACTTGGTCATTGGCGTAGGTAATAAGCCCCTGTCCAAATTGATGTTTGCCATCATAAACAAAGTTGAGTATGCCTCGGATCGCATTACCAGTGAGAATGGTTTCCTCATCAAGATGTACAATCCAATCCTGGTTAGATAAAATATTGATATCCGGTTCGAGACAGTGCTGAAGCGCCCTCGCTTTAAACAAGGCCCCAGTCTTGGTGACATAGCTGGTTGGAACCACCACCTCCCGCACTCGGTGGAATTCCGATAATCCTGGAATGATACGATCTGTGACCACTTCCATCATGAAATTTTCCAGTCCAGCCTCCAGACAGAGATTCAGGTTCCGAGTAACATTTTTCTTGACAAGATCAGGAAAGTCTCCTCTCGTCACGACACGAATACAGATGAACGGAGCCAACAACGGTGAAACCTTGAGATCCACGTTGTCTTTGAATGCGCTGAAGAAAACCAGTCCGACAATGTTGAAGACGACTTGTGGAAATGCCAGGAATGTTAGTACCCGTAAACCATACAGGAGCAAGGTGGCCAGCACACCGTATAGCTCCCAAGGGTTCAACATATCCATTTTCAGCCTTTCGACCTCGCTCACCCACAAACCCCCTGCGATCCATTCAAACACTAGGATCACAGTCATCATGAGACACAAATGGAGGACATGTTTTGTGCCTGAAGACGCCATGGTCAGAAACTCGGGTAATCAAGCAGTTTACTCAATCACCAGCTGACTGACTTAATGTTCCATTCAGCTCCGCCTCAACTTCCGTGATATGATCGCTACCAATTCGGCTTCTAGCAATGACGCTAAGGACAGTCGGTAATTTGGGTTTGAACGGCTTTCCCAAAACTCAGGATCGTTTAATGAACCAATCGACTCATTCACATGCTGTAGCAAGCGTGATCACTAACAAGGAAAACTTTCTACCATACCTCTGAATCTGAAATGGCAACAAAACAATAAAAATGAAATGAAACCAGGCAGATCACAACTTCACAATCTGCATACAAATATGGATCGCATGAAATTACATAAAATGATGAATGTGTGCTACGAAAACTGACTGAAAGTCCTTGGTTTAATACACCTTACCTTTCCACAGAGGACTTTATGGGCTTTTATGTAACTACTGAACACGAGTCAATATTGAGTATCAGCTGTCACCAGTTCACTAGTAAAATGCCCCAAAAAACAATAAACCTCGTGTATTAATGAGCAGTCAATATTTTTCATACCATAAACAGACACCAGTACCCAAAATGTTAGGAGCGTGTCAAGAAATTAAATTTTTAGAAGCACCAAACAGTCGCAAAAGCATCAATGATTTCTATTCAGTACGAATAAAATATATGAGCTGGTTGGTGGAAGATATTTAGCCTGTCCTCTTCTACTTCAGTAAAGTATATTTTAAAGTACGAAATTAGAAAATTCTACAAGAGGGTTCTAGATTTCAATAAGCTGGAAACACGATTGTATTGCAGATACTTACAACATCCGTAAATAGTACTTGGTGTCGGGCTCGCAGAATTTCTGCTTGTCGATTCACCTGTAGGTAAGTAATTTTGGAATTTGTCTCGCTATTCACAAAAGAAATGTAATTGTAACTTTATTGGCTGATAATTAAAACCAAAACAAGCGAACAGGGCATGTAAAGTATCATATGATGCGACTCGGGACAGAAATTTAGATTTAAGATCCTTAGATTTCAAAGAACGGAGCTAAGTTATTGTACCTATCTGTCATTATTTGTCAGTTTTAAGTAATTCTTCATTGCATAATACAAAAAGCAGAGTAAAGCAGCCCTACTGTATTTAGTTCACAGGTTGACGAACCTCCTACGTTTTGTTACTTTCATTATATTACATTATGCAAAACTTTTGATTACCGTTTCCGTTCACTAATTCCAACATCAGTCACTCACCCGTCTGTTTCTTGCATCAAGTTGAGAGCTGAAAGACTATTTTTGTGCTCAAAACTTTTAACTGCACTATTAAGCAAGAGATACCTACTCGTAACAGGTGTCACAATAGCAACCAGTCAGCAGTAGAAAGCTCCACTGCACTGCGCCTTGGGTACGTGTGAATTATGCAAAAAGGGGTTTTCACTTGTCAAATGAATTGGTAATCATATGATGGGTGGCTTACGAACATTCCTGTTCACTTGTTTTGGAATTTACTTTGCACTAAACGATTGCAAATTGTTTGGCTGCTTATGAAAATCCTTTATGACATTTGTATACAAAAGCCTAACTCTATCTATCTAACAGGAACTGAAAATAGGAGGTGATTCGCACTGTAGTCTGTTTCTTGTCTTTGTCAGGAACTAAAAACTGGAGGTAATAAAAGAATTTAATGAGTTTAATTTATGCTAATAATCATACAGCTGCTGGTTGTTTTCGGAAAACGTTTTATGCATAACCAGAGAGACCAAAATGCAATCAATAACAAAGTCTTTCTTCACATTTTCAGGTTTTCCAGGATGTATCACTTTACCTACGTTTTCATGCTGGGCTGTATGGGGCTAATCCTCATTGGTTTCTGTATAGACAGGTTTCTAGACCTAATAACCATCCTGACTTACTTGACGGTGAAAGTGTGTAGAGTTCTGTTGTATTTAATAAACTTACTCGAAAATATCGAGAATCAAGTTCGGGAATGGCGTGTCCTATTCCGCCAATATAGTTTCCCAGCGATCATGTTCGACTTTTTCTAAAATAACCTGAAAACAAGTTGTTTCATATGCTATGTCATTCTACGATCAGTTCAGTATAATTCTACGTTAGTATTGTTCCAGACTCTGGAAGACTAGTCCGTAATATCATCTCCATTGGATTTTAATTAGAATTACATTTAAATGCAATATGTTCATTATATGATATAATTTATATCATCATCATTAATCATTATATTTAAACATCTTGTATGTTGTTGGTCATTGTGATTTTTGAGCTTCGGAAACTACTCCGTTTCATCGAATAAAATGTAATAAATGATTAACTGACTAGTAACTGTGTCTCGGAATGAGTGGCTTTATTTATGGAATGATAATGCTAATTCTGATAGAATAGAAATGGAGCTGCCTGTTTATTCATTTGCCATTATGGCTAAGCCATAATGACTTCCAAATACCCTTCTAGATTGGGAATATTGTTGTGAATCATATCAAATGTCGTCATTCATCATTTCATATAGTATCGAAGCAGCAGCGTCCAATGTTCCCTAATCTCCCGAGGCGCTCCAAGTTGACCTAATGAAATGGATAATCATGAAAGCTTTGGAAAGTCTAGTTATGCAGTTGTGATTATGACCCCAGCTTCCATATTAGGACTCAAGACTTACGCATTCCAAGAGGAATTATGTATGGGATGGCATAATAATAATTTTTATTACTTTAATAACGTAAATACTACATACATTCCCACTGTGCTACACAAATCCTCACCATCAAGATTTTGCCAGATTTTGAATCGCAACTGAATGGGCTACAAAACATATTGTATTCGATGTAGTTACAGGAGTTCAAGGTGTGGAAACTTGTTTTATTCTTCCAGTTTTTAGCAACATGTACAATCCCCCCTGGAACACGATGCTCTGAACAAAGAGTGCTATCAGTAAGCGCAAAGTTAAACTGACTTTCCGGCAGTTATATAACTCAGCTTATTGAAAACAATACGCCAAGTCTGCTATAAACAGAATGCAACGACTGAGGACAACAATGGAGGGGCAACAATGTTAGATTTGGGGCAATATTATGCGTTACCAGTCGGTCCTTTAATGGTAACAATGATGGATGACAAACCATTTCAAACAAATCGTCTAGTAGATTAAAAGCATTTCAGATTCTGGCGGAAATTAGGATGTTTTATTTCTCACTCGTCGTAGAAAGCAAACGCATGAATACTTCACCTTAAACGCAAGAGAAAGTTAAAAGGTTGGAATTATTACTGAATACAATCTTATGACTTTAAGTTAGCAACAAGCACCGTGCCTACTATTTAGAAGGTAATTCAAACCAAGACGAAGATGCAGGCTGTGCATACAACGTAAAGAGAAGTGTTTTTATCACTAGCGTTGGACTACTTTTTTCGTGAGTTAACCTACTAAGCTACGGCTGATGGTATTCACGATATTAATAATACTAGTACAAAGTTATGACATCACTTTGTCTACTTACCAATCGAAGGTTAGCAGCTTATCATAAACAAAGGCAGATTTAAGAAGACCGTTCGGGCCTGAGTATAAAAATCGAACAGCCAAGTGCAAAGTGCCACCTACATTTCGTTGTAGCCACTAGCAATGTGTGGTATACGGAGAACGTCCAATAAGAAAAGTTCATACACAGGCGTGGCTTAATTACCAACAGTCAATCAGAGGCCTCGTCATACTTGAGAAATTTAAAATAAATTCAGCGCGAATCTGGCTTCAGCTTAGCCGTTGGCACTGCCAACTTGGCAGAAGCTTGCTGTTCCATTTTTGTACACAAACCTGGAGAGTATTTACCTTAGTTTATGCGTCGCCCCAAACGTTTTTCCCGAGCAAGTGGCAGCTCAACAGTTGAGATTTTACGGTGAAAGCTTGACGCAAAACGAAACAGCTGTGAGATCAGATTGCGAAAAAGTTGGATGCTGAGTGAATATTAAAATATTCTTGAGCAGTGACAAGTCTGAAGAGTAAACAGCCTATTTTATCATTTCAGATTTTGTTTGACCTCCGATTTCCGTTCCAGTTCTACTTGTTCTGTATACGAGGAATAGCGCTCGGGGTATGGATAAATACTTGTAGTTGATATTATTTGTTAGTGTCGGTTTTTGAACTGGGCCTCTTGTCAATCCAATAAGTCGTCAATTGTAGTCAACTTTGAACTTTTCATTGTTGTTTTTGACAGTGTCGAAAATGGAAGCTGAGTTGGATTCATGTTTAATTTGCACTTCCCAGTGTCAATCATCACAAACGTTGACGAATGGGACAGTGAAACGGGAGAGCGTTGAGACTGGAGACGTCCAGTTCACAAGAGCTGATCAAGTTGATGACCATCCGGAACTGGTGTCTGATGGAGAGCATTTGATGCCGTATTTCGTCCTCAAAAACATTTTAAAAGTGCCAACGGAATCGTTAGAACAGCTAATTTATGAGGAATATAGCAACCACGATCCTCTTTCTCAAGGAAACAACGGTGGTCAGGTTCCTCTTTGTCCACCGTGTGCCGAACTTGCTCGTCAGTTTCGCGAGACGTTCGAGGAAGTATCAAGATTGAAGATGATTTTGAGTGGGATTCAGGCAGAGTTCATGGACAAACTACAGCGCAACAAAGATGAACAATGTCAAGACTCCAGCTCCATTTGGAGTCAGGTTCGGCGTCAAGTTGTTCTTCACTGTTTCGGTGATGGTAAGTCAGATAACGTATTACACACATGAGGGAAAACATGGGCTGAGCTACTTTATTGTCAAATAATCATTTTTTTACATGTATCGTTTCGTGGTCTTCATTAGATCCCCCAAACACTCAAGAATCTTGTGATTTTGAGGAAGAATGGCATTTTGGAGATACAATGAAGAAATCGGAAGTTGTTGATAAATCTGATGATGATGACGGTAGTTTTGCAATCCCAACCTTTCCCGTGATTTCATACTCCTCATCCGCTTTCCACGCCAACTCCACTTCTACTCTTGACACTGATGATGGAGTGAACGAAAACTTGTCTCCTATTACTCTACCCCCTAAAAAGCGAAAAGTGTCACATCCCGTGGTTACGCCTGTTTTGGAAAATTTGAGTATCGGAAACGAGATTTTAAGTAAGAAACTCCATTGTCCCAACTGTCCTTTCATCTAATAATCATTTTTTACATGTATTGTTTCGTGGTCTTCATTAGATCCTCCTCCAAACATAGAAGGATCTGACGATTTTGAAGAAGAATGGCATTTCGGAGACACAATGATCAAAGCAGAGGTGGAAAATGAACCTGGTGAAGGTGATGATGATGAGGGTAATTCGGGAGTCCCAGCTTTTGCCATGTCGTCTTACTCCTCATCCGCTTTGAGCTTCGAAGCGAGGCCCATTTCTCACCTTGAGGGGATGAAAGAAAACTTGTCAAGTGGATCTCGTTCTCCACCACCTCCAAAAAAGCAAAAGGCACACACTTCTCAACTTGTAAGCGTATTAAAGGTGAAAGGAAAAGGAGAGAAGTACAAACGTGAGTGGTTCAAGTGTTTAAAGTGCCCTTTTCATACTCAAAAAGCCAGTCTGATGGATGCTCATGTTCCCCTCCATGAGAAAGGTACCCAAGTAGTTATATGTAAAGATTGTGGCCACTATCTGGCCCCGGAGAAGGTGGCCCGCCACCGTGCAATACTTCATCCACCTCCAAAAAGCATTCAAAAAATTACAAAGAAGACTGCACAACCTCAACCGGCTCCCGTGCTCCAATGTATGTTTTGTCCCCACAAAACGACGGTTATCAATACTTCCAAACGTCATCAAAAGCTTCACGAGGAGGGATCAGAAGCAACGGCTTGCAATGAGTGTGGCACTTTTGTGTTTCCCAAAGGCCTTATCGCTCATCACGTCGTTTGTGTAAGTGCCATCCGAAACAGTCTTGGGAGAGACGAGCTTCTGAGTGATGCAGGAAGTAAGGAGAAAAAGCGGAATATGAACACTTCAAATCCCGGCTTCATCTCTTTCAATCGTGCATCGTATAAAAGGAAGGTCTACCAATGTTGCCAGTGTCCCTACGAGACCCTTGCTTTTGCACGGATAAAAATTCACGTTGATCTCCACGATGAGGCTTCCCAATCTGTGACTTGTGAGGAATGTGGCTTCTTCCTCCCTCCCGATCAACTTGAAACTCACCGTGCTGTCAATCATTCCGAAGCCAATTTAGCGATTGCCCCTCCAACAACTGTCAAATTAAAATGCGTCGAGTGCAGCTACGAATGTAAATCAAAGCTGAAGACGCTCTTTGAAACTCATGTTAAAGGTCACCGCCAGGATGCTGGAGCTGTTAGTAAATGTGAGGATTGTGGCTGTCATCTCTCTCTGAGACTACTTAAAGGTCATCGTAAATATTGTCTTGCTCGTCGGATTCAAAGTTGTGAGGAATCGGGAGTTACGGTTGGAGGTTTGTGAAGGAATTGATGGGAATGGGAAGATGATAACTGAATGATTTTTAGCTAATTTTAGTTGGTATGATTATGCCTTTATAGATCCATCTGCTCGACCGTATGAACCGGAATCTGAGGCGAATGATGATCAAGATGGTGTTGGTGAACAAGATTTCAAGATTGTAAATGAAACTGGTAAGGGCGCTTTCGGAGGACAGTTGAATCCCAGTTCAAGGTGAGTTTTATTTCAGTTTATGTAGATGATTATTTTGAGCATACGTTGATGTTGTAGACGATTAATACTACTATTATTTTAAAATTGAATTATTTCCGATTTAGCGGAGCTCTTAATCCCGAATGAAAATGGATATCATCATCATTTCTCTTCTCGTCTATCAACTTCTCGAGTCAGTGAATAATCTTCGATTTTATTTGTATCCCTCCAGTAAACTCTTTCATTTTTTAACGTATTAAAGTGTGTAACTCTCATTTTGTAAAAAGCTGTCTACCGAAAAGAAGTTTGACCGAATAGTGGGTCTCAAAATAGCCGAATTTTAACCAACGTTATTTCTGAACTGAGCTGTAGAATTGGCTTTCAAATAAATTCTGTATGGGGTAATGTGAGAAACAAATACTTATATGCAATATTAGTTGATTTAATACAGCTAGATTTAATACAATTATGTATGGTTGCAAATATATATAAAGTTTTAATTGTTTGCAGAAATTGTAGTGTCGGTTATGATATTATTAAAAATTAAGGATGTTTTGTTATACAAGAGCTAAAACAGAAACTACAACTGACGCAAAGAAAGTCTTTCATTGACTTATCAAGTCCGTTGAAGAAAACATACAAACCCTATTTACATACGCATTGAGATATTATTAACGATATTTGGGTGCCCTATGTTTGGCAGTATAATTTCATGCTTGTTTCTCAAATGCCTGTAGAGATAACTGGGGCACTGAAATTTGCGATCACTTTCCGGCTGTGTGCACTGGAGATCCTCCTGCTCCTTCAGCTGTCCATGAGTCACTATCAAGTGCTCTTTTAACGCGTTCAGCAGAGAAAACAGCCTCTCGCAAACAGGACATGTGTCGCTTCTCCTTCGGCAAACTTGGTTGTGTCTGGTGAGCCACTGTTGATTTGCAAACACTTTCCCACACAATTTGCCCAACCAGTTGTTACTTTCTTCATCTTCACTTGTTACACCTGCTCGATATGCAACTTGGGCTCACTTTCTTTGGAAAAGCAGACGTTGCAGGATGGATATTCTCACTTTCTTTTGCGGGGCTCTCTGTAAACTGTAGGCTGTAAACTCTTGCCCTTTCATTTATCCGTGGATCCCCACTAAATGTTCTTTGAGAGATGCGCTGACCATAAGTTGAGAGGAGCAGAGGTGACACTCGAAATTATTTTCCCGAGTGTGAGCAGGTTGATGCCTTTCTAGATTCCTTTCATCCAGGAATATTTTCCCAGATTTTTGATTGCTCTGTAGTTTGCATAGAGGAAGTTGTCCTCGATAACCACGCCGCAGATTTTACTGGGAATTGACTTCACCTTCCTTTCTTTATTCTTTCCACCTGCTTGCTGCACTTGACGCACTTGTTTTTCAATATTAGAACTACTACTCCGTTTCCGCTTCTGTAGCTGGCGTTTACCCTGGACCAGGGCCTTTTTAGAATGCTTCTCAATCGCTTTGTCGGAGTAATTCGATGCAAAACTGGAAGTTCAAGGTGCAAAACCGTGGTCTGAATCAGAATTAACTTGCCCCTTATCACTCGAGCTTCCACTTTCATCCTCCTCTTCATTTGCAACGTCTTTTGTTTGGTGAACAATTTTGAGCTTCTTTATTCCCTCCCTCATCATCGTCATCCACACCATCTTCTCCATCTCCTTACAAACTTTCCACTTCTGACTTGGATGTACCTGTCTTGTACTTCTGTCTTGTACCTTTTCCTCTTGACATTCCCGAACCTTCATGAGCGCTTCACACTTTTCAAAACCTGCACAAATACAAAGAAAAGAACATTGTCAACTTAAGTTCACAATTGTTATTTAATGGAATACAAAATGAATGAACACTTACATTTAAGTACAATTTCATTGCGGAGCTTCCGAACATACGTGCTCCGAGAAACACTCTGTTGATATTCCAGCTGCTCGTGGATTTGGGATGTTTCTCCGAACTTTTTGAAATGTTTCATGAGAGCTGCCCACTCCTCCAGTTTTGTGGAGAGACGGTGTTACAGCGCGTACAACTCATCATAAAGTTTACAAATGGAGGTCACGCTTCTCGAACAAAATTGCAGAATGATTCTGACTGAATGAGGATCCTGATAGAGGTTGCTGATATTTAAACTGTATCTATCTAATAGTATATATATATATACGTTAAAAACTAAACTGTCAACGTATTTATTCCGGAAAATGAGACGTGAGTAGGAAAAATTGGAGAAAAGCAAGTTTTGATCCATGCACTCTGCATAGACAAAAATAATGTGTTTAGAAGACTATAATATACACAGGGACTGTTTCCGAACCAGAGCTCGGAACCTCACTTTGATATACCGAAAGCCATGGTTTGCTTTGAAAAAGAAATTTGACCCTTAGCTTTGACATGCTAGGTCATTCCGATTTTACTCAACTCTGATCTCATGAAGGCTTTTGACATATGGCAACGATTCACGAAGACAGAATTTGAAAATTTTAAACGGTGTGACTACTATCGTGTTTTCAATGTTTTGCCTGACAAAGGTCAAAAGGTCAAGGTAGGATTAGGTCAATCCCTAACTTGAGTTCGGAGATGAGCCAAATGTGTCACCTAATAAGTCAATTATCAAGGTCAAACGGCGGCCAACAGGAAAATACTTGCAGAAAATGTCACTTTGCCCCAGTCTCTGAAATATCATTGCACCAGTGCGCGTACTACCAATACAGGGTGATCTTTATATCGGAGCGTGACCTAAAGTAATGCGTCTTTCATCAGCATCAGAATGCAGCTGAAGAGTGAAGTTCATTTGTCATTCATTTAATTTATCGTATTTACAAGGTCGAAGAAGTTCCTGTTTAGGCTGATTGGGCAGGATTTTGGTAACCAGGAAACGTACGTGTAGTCTGAGATCATTCCGTTTCAAATACTGCAATCAATCTGATTCTGTAATCATAAATGGATTTACGTGCCGAACCACCAAAATCCCCAGAGGAAATATTTCCTTTGGAGGTACGTACACCACATAATATGCCATTCAACTAAATTGGATAGGCTGTAGGCTTATCATATTGTCATTTAAAACTATTTTTTTTGCATTTTTCTGCAGGTCTGGGGACTGATACTGGATAAACTGGAATCTCCATCCGATTTGGAAAACTGCAACCAAACTTGCAAAGCCTGGGCAGAACTTTTGAAACCGAAGAGAACAAATTTTCTAATGCCAAAGGTACTTAGTTGTTGATAACAAAGAGTCTTGTACCAATATCTTGTACCAATAAGTTTCAATTACAATGAGTTGGTTTCAAATTGTGGATGGTTCTCAGGTGTTTCCAATTCTTCGCGACTACTTGTTGGACTTTGACAATGAAGATGGGGACGAGAATGACGACCAAGATGAGGACGAGAGTGACGAAGATGAGAACGAGAATGACAAAGATAAGAAAAAGCTGGGAAAGGAAATTTTGAACTTACGTCTCGTATCTCGATTCTGGAATGAGTCTGTGGATAAGGACTGCCAAGATGATCCAGATCTGAATGAAATTGGATTCATGGAAGAAGAAAATGGTGACAGCTATTCGTTTTCTAAGGATGGACCTTACTATTTTGACAATAACAACATTATCAAGTTGGAAAGCTTTGTTGGCAAGAATTTTGCACCTGGTAGCAACCCGTTCATAAATCGCCACGTCAAATACAACGAAGAAGTTGATGGTGGTCAACTGCAACAACGACTTCGTTCCGGTTTCAAAACTCTACTCGAGTCATTTGGCTCCGAGATTTGGACCTGTGCTCTCGAGTTTCACGGGGATGGTACTCTCCTCCACGAGCTTTTGCACAGTTTCCTTTCTCTCATGCCCAACTTGAGGTTTCTAAAGGTGGGCTACAAACACCAGGTCTCTAGGAAGAGGAAACTTTTATCCACACAGTTCGAGTGTCTAGTCAGAAACCAACCTTTTCCGAAGTTGGAGCACCTGAGCATGTTGAAGGTCAGGTACTTACCGGCTCCTTTTACGGCTGGGCTTCTGATTCAAAATGGTCACCTCGGAAAGTTATCCATCGTAGACTTCGTCCATGGCGAGCCTCAAGGTCCCATTCCAAATCTCATTGTTAATGTCCATTCCACCAAACTGGAGCAACTAGCTTTGAGTGCGCTCAGGGAAGTGGATTTTGTACAGCTTGGAAAACTGACATGGCCCCTGAAATCATTGTATCTTTGTTTGGCACGTTGGAACACTAAGTTGTCGACTGTCTTTCGAACTGTTTCCATTTTCAGCTCCACTCTGGAGTACTTGATCCTAGACCAATGTAAAGACTCTGAGACAAATTGCGAGCTTCATGAGCTCAGATTAGAACTACCAAATTTGAAAAGAATCAAGCTTCAAACTTTGCTCAAACTCAAAACGATTGACTTTCTGCTGGGTTGTACAGCTCTCGAAGAAATTGAGTTGTGTATTTGGATTCCCAGCGCTGGCAACAAAAAGAATGACGACGATCCTCAGGCTTCAGTTATCCAGTTTAAAGATTGTATCACCTCAATGGAACAGTCAAACGTTTGGCAAGTTCTCCCACGGCTTCAGATCCTTGAAATAACGACGTCATCAAGTTGGAAGAACCAAGTTTGCTATCAGTTCACAAGACGCCAAAATGGAAAAACTATTAGAAAACAGGAAGTGCTAAAGAAATTATTATAATTTTTGTGTCACACATTTTGATTTTCTTATAATTTAAAATTGAAAAGTTAGCTGTCTAAAGGTCTTGTCTTGAGCGCATGTGATGATTATGAGAGTGGCTGATTAAATAAAAAACCTAGCATCAAAACATAGAGACATGCTCCGTAAAATGAGTTTAGTAGTATTTAGTATGCATAATTTTGTAGCTTCATTTTTTTATACTGCATGATATGGTTTGCTTTGTAACAGAAATTTGACCTTTGACATGTTAGGTCATCCCGATTTTTCTCAGCTCAGATCTCATGAAGGCTTTTGACGTATGGCAACGATTCAGGAAGACAGAATTTTAAACGGTGTGACGAACGAGGATTAGAGCTTGCTGGATCATTTCATCTTCTGATATTTGCCATTCTATGTACACCAAGCGCATGTCGAAAACATCACGCTGGTAAATAATAATGTTGGACACTTCCTCAATGTTTACTGATACCTCAGTTCTTACGTTACCCCCTCCCTTATGAACTTGTCCCGTCATACTTAACTGACCTAAGTTTAACTTAATATTGCGTCATTTGTTATCGCTGATGGGGTATGCATGGATAACATTACATTTTGACCCTTGGAATTGGCCAACAACAGAGACTTGATATTACGTCTAACTCAAAACCCTCACAAAATAGATGTTAGTTTTATTTTTTCTTTCCTTAAATTGACTGCTATGGTTTGCAGTGCTTGTCATAAACGATGCAAACATATTAGAAATTGCAATCAAATGCAAAAATGAATTGTCACTCGGTAGTTCATGTTTACATACTTGGTTCTCAACTCGCGTCTATTTATTTTATTGCTGTAAGCGACAGTAATTTTACAAAGCGTCCAATTAAATAAATCGGACAAATACGTTTTACTTATTTTTTGAGTAATTAACATTACATGCATATAAAGTTTTTGCGTACTGCTGCTAAAGTTAACTCCATCTAACTTCTATTACATGCACAGGTAATGGTGTCATATTACATACTATTTACGCTAGTTTAACAGTTACAGCTAGTTTTTATTAATAATGATTAGTTAGCAGTATTGAAATAACATTGTAGACTAACTTTATGCACATATAACTTACAGGAGTTTACCAGGAGCTGATACACAGTTGTACTCGAAGCCTATAAATATCTTACTGTAAACTATGCAATTAACTATTGACTAATGGAGAATGTACATTTATAATTAGTATTTGACCTTATCTATGATTATTAACAATATTTAGTTACCTAGTAAACACTGTACAATATTTACAAAGTTTTATATATCTGACTATGCGTATGCGTAATAAGATCAAAAGTCATTTCTTTAAACTCACGGTTAGTTGTATATTATATCCTGGTATAATGTTAGTCATTTACAATAAGTATATACATTTGAAATATTATCATAGTATCCCTAACAATGATTAGTTACGAGGTTGTGTGTTATAAAGAAATGTTTTTATTCACACGAGTTTCTAAGCTTGTTTCATTAAAGTTTACATCAGTGCAGACAGTGGTACGCCACCATTGGGCTGACTACACATGGGACCGCCCATTCCACCGGCTGCTGCCACCGCTGCATTTTGCATATGAACCATAGTAGCGAGCTTTTCACGCTGGATGATCTCCTCCCTCTTGCGTTGAACCTTGCGTTCCTTAGCGCGACGGTTTTGGAACCAAATCTTGACCTATTATTACGAACAACAGAAAGAAATACGTTAGAGATATGTTTTCTGGAGTCATCAAAACCCATTCATCTTGACTGCTCTCAAATAGTTATGATTATTACCTGTCGCTCAGAGAGTCCGAGAATGGAGGCGAGCTCAGCTTTCCTACGAATGGTGATGTAACGGCTGTAATGAAATTCTTTCTCCAGCTCCAACCTCTGCGTGTCTGAATAAACAACCCGATACTTGTCTTTAGTCCTTGTTTTAGCTGCAAATAATAAAAACAAACAACATTCGTCATTAATGTTATTCGCACGTAAGGTCACAAGAGAGAAAGCATATTTTCCGAGTAAATCAAGTAAAACAAGCCAATAGCAGTCCGAGTACTAATCCATGGTGAGAATTAATCAATTTCAATTGCAACTCTTCCAAAGATAAAACAAGTACGCATTGATTACAAGCTAATGTTCCGCCGACGGAACTTCATCCCATCTAAAAAAAAAATGCTCTGGTATGTATGCTCAAGTTTATCATGCAAAGCCAAGTTGAGGTCATGCAGCGCTAAGATCAAGTCCTACAGAACGAGACCGACTGACTACGTAATTCCAGTGATGAGATGAGAGCGACCAGATTAGCATTGTGCTTTTGTGATTATGATAAACTGGTGCAGAAGCCTTTTTCTTTGAGGGATCGTAAACGGACGTCGGACGACTAGTCTGTTTTTATACAGTTACATCACTCACTAAACTATTCTTTTGTTATGCGAAACGATATTCGAATTAAAAACGTGTATCATGGAAACAACGCATCCTGATGCTTTTATCAGTCAGCCCAACCGCATTAAACTACAACCAGTGGCTGTTCTTCGAAATGTTATCGATGCAAAATGTGTTTACTCTTGTGCCGAGATTTTTTAAGCGCTAATATTGTAATCAGTTACATGTGCAGAATATGATGATACTACTTGTAGTTGTGGTGATGTACGAATTAAAATTGCCGACAAATAATAATCTGGCGGAACTTTGTGAGGATTAGCCATGGTTTATAGATATCTCATCATATTTTTTCTCTCCAATTCCTACTGCCACATTTACCGTATACTGAACAATTGGTTGGGCTCAACCATAGCCAAAAAGTAGTCATGCATTACAGGGGAGTTTGTTTTTTTGGCAAGATTTTATTTAAACTAGGAAATCTGCATTGAATGCGTGATCAAATGCTGGTTATTAGGATAAAAAATAGAAAAAATGAGTTGTGAGCGAGTCAAGACTTTTTTCATGGTTAATTTTATGGGTGAGGAACAGCATGAAGCAGAGAGTTTGAGGGATGTATAAGCATTGTTGGAGAAGTCAATTTGGGTTTGTTGGCAAGTGTGTACACACAACAGGGGATTCGTTTGACATATGCCGGTAAATATTGTGAACAACCTCATCAATGGTATCACTATCTCAAGGGGACAAGGGACAAGCAAGCATATTATGAAAGTCGATCTGAACAATATTATTTATTTCAAACGGAGAGAGAAAAAGGCAAACTACTCCAGCTCCGGCTTGCTCTATTTACACTACAACAGAGAAAATGAACAAGTCCACTGCTCCAACCCCAAACATATATGTTTCACTGACAAGAGCGATAGGGAATAATAATGGGCAGGGACGGGATGTGTTGTTTTGACAGGGGGCACGAGAGAAACCTACTCATATCTTGCTTTATCTACTGCTCTCGTCTGCCTTCTCAATTTCGGTACAACGAACGATTCTCAAATGAAGGGAAATGAAGAGCTTGGGCAAACTGCACTATAAAACACTTGCATCCTTCTCGGCATCAACAATTACAAGTATTTGCCTCTCAAACGTGAAGAAACAAACCAAAGTCAACATAAAATCCCAAAATACATGCCAAAACAAGCAAGTGTAGCGTAAGCAATAAACAATTACCGCTTTTTCTGTGCCCTAAACCTTTTTTTCGTAAATGGAAAAAGTGAGCTAGCTTAAAGGGTCTGTTGTAGCAGCACAAAATCCCTAAATCATAATGCCTAGGTATGAGCCCTGTTTCTTCAACTGCCATAATATTTAAGAAGCTCTTCTTACAGGTTACAATACAATGCACTTTTAGTGTTCCCTTTTTCCCTGTGTACTACAACAAGACACAATATTTTTACAGATAAGCACAATATAATGGGTCCTTGGGGCATTCACTTACAAAAAATAGGCATGAGCTTGACCAAGTTAGTCTACAATGATATGTTTTTCTCCAAGTGGTTTTCATTTCATAACTGCATTAGCGTCAAAGTGATTTTTGACCTCTCTATTAGTGTTATTATTTCAGCACGACTACAAAGGTTTCTTGTACTTTTTCAAGTCCTCTCAAAAATCTTGGCTTTTAGGGTAGGGTCTTTTACAATATCTCTCTCTCTCTTCTTCTTCCTCTTTTTCCTCTCGCTACTCGCAGAAGTATCATATCCTTCAAGTGTGCTAACAATACAGGTCGTCACGCTTCCCTAGTCAAAACAAACCGTACATCTTTTCCAACTACAATGTTGGATCGTTTTGTCGTCGCTTTCTGTAGTCGGTCTGTCGCTCATCCATGTATACTTTTATAGTGATATTATTATTATATTATATGCCATGCATTCACCTTCTAAAATGACAAAATCATGTATTATAGCTCATTGACTTTTGAAAAGTATAATGCTCCTCTTCTTTTAGCTCAATTTACTGAAAGTAATATATCGCATTTTCCTAAGAAGTAACATTTATCTATTATAAATATTTCATTTTATGACGTATAAATATGAATGCATAAGTATATAACATATTTTATTATATGAAATGTGCTTGGCTGTTGTTAGAAGGGTACTTTTTGACTCCGTTTTTGAGGAAAAAGGAAGAAACGCGTACTAAGAAAAGTCTTGATGATGGCAGGAGCCAAGTTTCATGAACATTGAAATCGTGTTTGTCATTTATCAGTAAACAGAGATATCTTTTCTGGCAGCATCAACTGAAATGAGCCTCCCTAATCAAGATACGATGGTATTCCATTAGCGCCCTTTAAAGGCCAGTGTCTTGAGTGACCCGTGCTAGTTTTGAGATCTTTATCTGATATGACTTTTGCTAGTAAGCTTTTGAACTAACAATGCCATGTCTCGATATAATCAACTTAACTTTCTTTATCATCTTAAAAGTTTGATGCCAACTGGCTGAGAGTAATAATGCGCAGTATTGTATTGCTACGGTATTAGTAGGTATTGTTCTTTCAGCAATATTTTTCATTGAATGTACAATTCCCCACATTCATTTAATAAGACTCACACCAATGCATTTGATCAGTTTACGGGAGGGATTTGTAAATGCATATGTGTCAACTGGCAAGGAGAAGTAGAAGAAGAAGAGAAAAACCTTGATGAACTTGAGGAGTCGGGAGAGAAAAAAGTTTTAAACTGCGACACGCTATCGAACACTTGGAAAAAAGGATGGAGCGGCTAGATGACAGAGCGAAAAAGTACAAACAATAGCAGACAAGATATAAACTTTTTTGAGTCAACCCCAGGAGTCCTATAATTTACACACGGAGCAAGGGACAAAAGCGAGAAAAAGTCGGTGATTTTTTAAAAGAGAATTCCACTGAATGACAACTTGTGAGTTTTGCACCGTGTTTGGCACCACAGGCTACTACTACATATTGGCTTGTATTCTTTAGCTTCCGCTTTGATAGTTGGTGGAGAAGCAACCCTTCCTTTCTTTTTACACTATTTTTACGACATGTTTTAGGGCCACTCTTTTCTTTTGACACACACGTACATATGGTCAGTTAGAGGCTTATTCATGAATTATTTCCACATAAAACTTTTGTCCAAATAATTTAGTCATGTGGTAAACTAAGGAAAACCCGATTGAGCTACAACGGGGTACTACTTGATCTTTCAGACCCCCTGTTCTGAATGGAGTTTAAATACCAAATTATATTTTTATTATTCGCATCGAAAGGAACGGAGAAGAACTTGTTACTAATGCTATCATGATTAATTTTAACGAAACCATAAAAAAGTAGAAAAGAGACACCCTCACATAAGTGAATGTTTCACATTGCCCCAAAAGTAGCCTATGGTGGCCACAGGCTTCTATAATCCATTTCTAAGAACTTGCCTTTATATTACTCATCTAAGGACCGAAATTTTTAAAAAGAAAATCCTACCATTCATGAAAATGAAATCCTTACCAGTCTGCCAGGTGGTCAAACATTTTTCATGATGAAACAAGTACGTATGCAAGTCGGTTCACCAATGTCGGCTTTTTATCAATCCTCAAAAAAATTTGTTTGTCCTAATCCTTAGTCATTCGTGTCCATATCACCAACTGAACAAACTGATTCGTGTTTAAATCCATGACATATCTACAAATATCCCTGGTAATCAGCTTTGCTACAAAGGTGCTGCATATTATGTACCCATGCATATTGGTTTAATGTATGAAATTAAATTATGTTTAATATGCTAGTCAAACCAACAAGTGGATGTCGCTTGAGCTTAATTCTATAGAAACTTTAGCGTGCAATAATAATATCAAATGAACGACTGCTAGCATTTTAAAATAGCTGTATAAAGCAAGTTACGAAAAGATTTTAGAATTTAGAAGAGGAGTTGAATTGAAATCGGAAATATTTTTTATTAGAAAAATTATTAGAAACTCACCACTATTGGTAGAAGGATTGCTTCCACTGCTGCTGCAGCTGTAAGTAGGTTTTTTCATCCACTCATACGGGCTTCTTGCTTGTGTCGGTCTTCCGCTGCTTGTTACATTAACAATCCCATTTTGATGACTACTGACAAGAGACTGGTGATGAGAGTGATGATGATGGTGGCTGAGATTTCCTGAATTTTGTTGATTACTGCTCATATTATGGAGGTGGCCATGATGATTGTGATGACTTCCCATTCCATGAATCATATTTCCCCCTGAAGATCCAAACTGTTGACTACCATCATTAGCTCCATTTCCATTGCTGCCACCAGGATTCGCACTGGATGAGTGATTTGTCGAGCTGCTTCCGCTACTATTTGAACTAGGGCCACCGAGACAATGTTGGGTTGGATGGAATTGTTGTCCATTATTCGTTGCAGGTGAGCCTGATGAGCTGACGCCATCAGAAATTGCCATTCCAGAGTCTGGCGAATGAGGTGTGCCAATATTTGGCCCTGCTGAGGACACCACAGCTACCGATGCTGAATTCCCTTGATTCGTCTGTTGCATCTCTTGGGAGGATGCATCCTGTTATACCATAAGCAAAAGGGAATGTATGAGTATAGAATGTAATCATCGTAATATGCCAGAAAAAAAGGAATAAAGACTTTACACAACATGAAAACTGGGATTCTATTGAAACACCAGATTAGATATCTACAACTGCCCTATCCCATTCCCACTTCCCATCAAAAACGAAAATTACTGAAGTTCCTTTGAGATCTAACCAGTCAAAGGCGAAAGTAAATCTTTTTCTGGGTTGCATGTCAGAAAAAAACATGCTATTTCATGCCAAACTAAATGTTCTGGAGAGCTACGCATTATTAAATGCTTGCAGAAAATTGAAACTAAAAAAGACTGTAAAGATTAAATTGTATAATAGAATGTAGATATGTAAACCTTTCTGTTTGCATGCTTTAAATGGTGCAATTGTAGTAGAATAGAAGAAGAAAGAGGAAATGAATAAATAATTAGTTGTACAACTTACCTGATTATTTCCACCGGAACAAGGACCGAATTCGGTTTTGAAAGGGGTTGAGTTGTTG